>JAOEGS010023223.1:0-21232 GCA_025447755.1 Corythornis vintsioides
TTTTCCTTGTGTTTCCCCTCAACCTCTTGTGCTCCAGCTGACTCCCATTGCCTCTTGTCCTGTCACTGGATGACACTCTGGCTCCATCCTCCCTACCCATATTGATAGACACTGCTGAGCTCCCCCCTCAGTCTCCCCCAAGCTCTCAGCCTCTCCTCATCAGAGGGATGCTCCACTCCCCTCAGCATCTTGGTGGCCCTGTACTGGACTGTCTCCAGTAGTTCTCTGTCCTTCTTGAACTGGACACAATGCTTCACTTCTGTAAGGCTTCCTTGCTGCTTGACCTGACACCAACAGGCAACTCGTTGCCCCCATGTCATGGCTCCTGCTCCCAGCTGCAGAGCCAAACTGGTGAGGGACACATGCTGGCTGGGGGGTGAGCTCTGCCAGACACTCTCAACCCAGAGCAAAAGGTGCTCAGAGGAGGAGGAGCAAGGGCTTGGAGCAGCTCTGGAGACTTTCCAGACCTGTCTGGGTGCATTTCTGAGTCACCTGCTCTAGTTTTGTCCTGCTGTGGTAGGAGGATTGGACTCAGCGGCCTTCAGAGGTCCCTTCCAACCCCTCCCAGCCTGGTGTTGTCCCATCAGTGAACATCCCATGCCTTGTTTTCTCTCCCCAGCTACAAGCCCATCGTAGAGTACATCGATGCCCAGTTTGAAGCCTACTTGCAAGAAGAGCTGAAGATCAAGAGATCCCTGTTCAACTACCACGACACCAGAATCCACGCCTGCCTGTATTTCATTGCTCCCACTGGACACTCCTTGAAGTCCCTCGACTTGGTCACCATGAAGAAGCTGGACAGCAAGGTACTGGCTGCTCCTGTCCTGAACAAACACACAGAGGTTGAGGTGGAACTTGCTGCTGTCTCTGTTTCCCTTTCTCAGACAGATGAATTAGGTTCTGGTGCCAGACCCTGTCTGGTCAGCGTGCATAAGAGGAGAAGGGGGATGTAAAACAACTTCAGTTCATCTTGCTAATCGATGAAAAACCAATCAGAAGGCTGGCTCTGTGTGCACTGAGTGCACCCAGCTAGACACAAAGAGTGATTTGATCTTCAGTTATTCTAACCAGGGTTTGGTAAACAGGAATAAGCTGAGTAAGTCTGTTACTCAGGGTGTGTTTTTCCAGTTACCCTCATGGCTGGTGAGAACGATGATGAGCTGGGCTTAAACTGTGCTGTTTCACTAGGTACTTTTGCAAGATTTCCCCTCTTAAATCACAGAAGCACAGAATAATCATGTTTGGAAAGGACCTCCTAGATCACTGAGTCCAACCATACCTAAAAAAAAACCCAAAAAACAAAACCAAAACACCCCACCAAACACAGTCCCCTACATTCCTGCTCTTAGAGCATGACCTGAAGCACCTTGTCAATTAGTTTCTTAAATACCTCCAGGGTTGATGATTCAACCAGCTCCCTGGGCAGGCTGTTCCAGTGCCTCACCACTCTCTCTGTAAAGAATTTCTTCCTAATATCCAATCTAACCCTCCCCTGCTGCAACTTCAGCCCCTTCTCAGTCTTCTCCACACTAATCATGCCCAGCTCCCTCAGCCTCTCCTCACACCACTCGTGAGTGACCACCTTCTTGGCCACCTGGGCACACACTGGCTCATGTTCAGCCAGCTGTCTGCTGGCACCCCCAGGTCCTTTTCTGCTGGGCAGCTTTCCAGCCACTCATCCCCAAGCCTGTGGAGCTGCAGGGGGTTGTTTCAAGGGAAAATAACCCAATTCAAAACCTGAATATTTAAACTGAGCTTTCTCAGTGCCTTCTTTCCACCATGATGAAGCAGTTTAAATCAGCCCACCCTTGCCCCTTTGGCTCACTGCATCCTGATTCTGCAGAAGATAAATGATGATGGTGGCTCTTGATTTCCTGGAGTGACCTATCGATTGGGTTTTATGTGGAGATGGAGAAGGATCCCTGCCCTCATCAACTTAAAATAGGGCTCTGGAGATTTACCCAGAGAGAGCTAATTGGCAGAGAGGGATTTCATAACTCCAGGCCATCCTCTGAACAGAATGAAGCGATGTAATATAAGAGGATTTTCTGGTACTGTAGTTACAATCCCTTCATATAGGTCAATATCAGCATCTTCCTCAGGAGTTTCTGCCTGCTGCTGCAAGGACAAGCAAGCCCTGCAACATCAACAGCAGCAATTGTCCATCTGGAGGGCTAGTGTGCTCCTGTGGCCAAGAGGGTGAGTGCCAGGAGGATGGAGCCAGGCTCTGCTCAGTGGTGCCCGATGACAGGACAAGGGGCAGTGGGTGAAGCTGAGGCATAGGAAGTTTCGTGCAAACATGAGGAGGAATTTTTTCACAGTGAGGGTGACAGACACTGGAACAGGCTGCCCAAGAGGGGTTGTGGAGTCTCCCTCTGTGGAGACATTCCAAATCCTGTGTGATCTGGTCTGGGTGACCCTTCTCTGGCAAGGGGGTTGGACTAGATGATCTTCAGAGGTCCCTTCCAGCCCCTGACATTCTGTGATTCTATGAAACAGCATCAGGTTGCATTTCCCTCCTTTGGAAGGTCCTCGTTGGCTGCTGCCTGGAAGATCCCATTGAAGGCAGCAGGGTGGGTGGCACTCGGGGGGGGGTGTCACAAAGGTGCCACCATTGTCTTGCAGGTCAACATCATCCCCATCATTGCCAAGGCTGACACCATTGCCAAGAACGAGCTGCACAAGTTCAAGAGCAAAATCATGAGTGAGCTGGTCAGCAACGGCGTCCAGATCTACCAGTTCCCCACAGATGAGGAGACAGTGGCTGAGATCAATGCCACCATGAGTGTATGTGGCTTGCTTTGAGTGCTGGGGGGGGGGGGGTGCATGAGATGGTAGGGCACACTGGGTGCTGCTTTTGGCTTTAAAGCTGTGGTCTAAGCACAGGCTGGCCAGAAGGAGCTGGAGGTACCTGTCACACGTGGGCTGCTTGGCCCTGACAGATGATCCTCCCCTGAGTGCTGCCCTGTATCCTTCCCCTCTTGCAGCATTCCCATCCTGGGAAAGGAAGAGGATGGGAGGCAGAGCCCCAGTGCTGTGAGGGCAGAGGGCTGGGGTTTGGGCTTCCTGTCCCAAACCACCCCTTGTTGCTTAGCTGGGGGGTGATTCACTTCTGCCTTTGTTTGACTTTCCTGTGAGAGCTCCAGCTCTGGGCAGGGCCAGCAGCATTAAAGCTTCTCCATCCCCTTCCTCTAGCAGCAGGGGTGGGATTTGAGGGCAGACCAAACGTCTGAGTGGGGTTTGCAGAGGGGGAAGAACTGGAGATGGGGGTTTCTGGCAGTGGTGTGCATGACAACAGTGCTGACAGGGCACTTGGGTGGCACTAGTGGGGCATCAAGATCAAGCCATTTCCTTGCCACTTGAAGGCTCTCCCAGGTTTCCCTGCACAGCTGCTGGAGGGGATGCTGCCCCTCCAGACCTCTGCATTGCCTCTCTCCCCCTGTCTCTGTTGTGGCTGCAGCAGGGAGAAGCTGGCACAGAGAAGGGACGTGGCTCTGCCAGGGTGCACCCTGTGTTTTGCCTTCCTCCAGCTGCTGGGAAACTCCTTGCCACTTAATCCCATCTCCTCTGCCTCTTGGCTTCTTCCCCTCCCTCCCAGAGCCTGAGCCCAGCCCTGTTGGAAGCTGCTGGGGCAGGGTGAGCACCCAGCAGGGGTGGGCTGGTGGCAGAGGCAAACTCCCTGGAGTAGATCCCAGCTTGACACCACCACACCCACGGAGAGCCTGGGATGTAGCAGAGCCTGGTGACTCAGACAGTGTCAGCCCAGGGCTGGGTCCACTCCACTCTTCCTCTTGCTCACAGCTTTGCCCTTTTTAAGAGGAAGCATCAGTGGTTGTTTCTAGCCACAGAAAACCCCTGAATTTTTTCCCATCCTTGGGAGGAGGATGTGTTTTCTTTCCCTTTTTTTTCTCATTTGACAGTTATTTTTCCTCAATTCCAGCCTGTAAGATTTCTTCTGGGCTCAAGATAGTCACACTTGGTATTGCAATGAGAAGTACCCTGGTCTCTTACACTCTTAAGACTCCAGCATTTTGGACTTTTAAGTCTGAGCAGAGTCTCATCCAGATGAATTGCAGAGACCTTTCAGTGGCACAGTAAAACAGCTTGCTTCAGAAACAGCCCCTGGCAAGGCAAGAAAGGAAATCCCTGAGCTCATTGTCCCTTTTCCTCTCCTAGGTCCACCTTCCTTTCGCCGTGGTTGGCAGCACTGAGGAGGTGAAGATTGGCAACAAGATGGCCAAAGCCAGGCAGTACCCCTGGGGCGTCGTGCAGGGTATGTTCCCAGAAGCACAAGCAAGCCTTTGTCATCCCCCTCCCCCTCTGATGAAAGGTGCATTGAGCCCTGGGTGCTCCTTATCACAATCTGCCTTGAGAAAGCAAGACCACAGCTCCCAGAGTCCTGAAAACGAGGCCTTTGCAACCTAGATCTGGGCAGGGGGCAGGGTGGTGATGTCAGCCTGGCTGGTGGCTCTGAGGGACAGCAGGACCACCTTGCCAGGGTCACCTTACCAAGAGGTGTTCAACAACCAGCTCAAAAAAAAGTGAAATCTGAAATCTTTCTGCTCCTCTGGCAGCACAACAATGCCAGGCAGGGCTGGGGCAGCTGCGTGGTTGGGTTTGGACCTTGCACAGGAGCCTGAATGCAAACACAGGGTGATGTAAGGAAGGGGATTTTCCAGCTTGGTCAGCTGGTGCTCTGCCCTCTCAACCTGAAGCAGGAGCAGAATTCAATGGACACTTGACTGCTTGGTATGTTTGTCCTGGTATCCCAAACCGTGGGACAGGCAGCTGAAGTATGCAACCCCCCCACTAAAGTGAGCCCAAAGCTCCTGGCTGTGGAGAGCAGAGCTTGGCTAGGGCTGTGTTTGCCACCCAGGCTCTTCTGAAGCTGCCAGAGGTAGGGCTGGGCCTTTGCTTTCCCAGCTGGCACAGGGCAGAGGTGCTGCTGTGTATCCAGTTGAGGAATTGCCCTGCAAGCTGCTGTGGGAATCTGCAGGGAGCTCTGAAAAACTCCCCCAGCTCTTCTCCGTGGCACAAGCTGACCCTTGAAGCAGTTTCAGAGTTGCTCTCTTCAGCTGCCTACACCAGAGGATATAACTTAGGAAGTAAGTGGAGAAGCTTGGGAAGTCTTGGAGTTGACACATGGCCTGCTGGGTTCTTGCTGTTCCCAGGAAACCAAGACCAGAGAGTCAAAGGGATTTTTATTGGGTACCAGAGAGGCTTTGAAGATGTGTCCCTGAGCTGCCCCTCTGTGGAGAGAGCTGCTGTGGTGTGAAGGGGGAGCAGCTGCAATGCTTCCCTGTGTCCCCAGAGGCACCCTGCAGGGTTGGCTCTTAGCAGCAGAGGTTCCTGCTGCTGGCTCTTGCATCCTAAAGTGAGAACCCTCCCTACTCCTCCCCAAACTCTCATCCCCTCCACCCCTGTGCCCACCCAAGGTGCCAAACCCTGCTCTGAGGAGAAGCTGTTGCAGGGAGCCCTGTCCTGCTCCATGTGCTGCCTCCCTCTGGGGCCTGCAGCAGGAGTTTAGGGTTCCTTTGTAGTGTTAGCTGGCATGGGAAGGGGACAGCATCCCTGCTGGCATCTTCTCAGCACCTTGAAACATCTTCAGCAACTGAAGAACTCCTAGCTTTGGTAAACTGGGGTCTGGGGCAAGGAGGATCGTGGCTCCTGGGTGTCACGTTCTCTTTGTCAGCTGCCTGTCACTGTTTTTTTGCAGTTGAAAATGAAAATCACTGTGACTTTGTGAAGCTGAGGGAGATGCTGATCCGAGTGAACATGGAGGACTTGAGGGAGCAGACACACACCCGCCACTACGAGCTGTACAGGCGCTGCAAGCTGGAGGAGATGGGCTTCAAGGACACAGATCCAGACAGCAAACCCTTCAGGTAGGAGCATGGAGCTCAGCCCCTGCACGACCAGAGGGGCTGGAGGGTTTGAGAACCAGGCAGGGAGGAGCTGTTGGCACTTGGAGCAGCCGAGGGCTCAAGGGTGGCCGGAGAGAATAACTTGTGCAGTGCCCTCAGGGCCCAGGAAGGGCTTGGAGAGGCTGAGAAAACCAGAGCTTTGCAGCCTCCTCTGAGCATCCCTTTCCACAGAAGCCTCTGGTCCTCTCTCCCAAGCATGTGCCTTTGGCTCTGTTGGCTGGAACTCAGAGGTGTTGATGTCTCAGTGCTCCTCCCATCACTCGGTGTGAAGAGCAGCTCCTCACTGGACCCTTCCAGCTGATTTTGCTGTCTCTGGACCTGCTCGTTGCTCTGTGTGGCTGAGAGGCTGCTGTGACATGGAGCCTGCTGGTTACTGGTTTCTCTGTGTCCTCAGCATTGTGGGAGGAGGTGGTGGTGGTGGGACAGCTGGGGGTGGAAGGCAGTTGAGGTTTACAACATCTGACTGGCAGCAGTTAATTGATATCACTTAACTCTTCACATTCACTTGACCTTTCTTTTTCTAAGCCAGGAGAGTCTCATTTTGGGGTTGGGAGGTTGACTTTATTATTTTTTTTTCACTTCCACCCCTGGACTGTCCAATCTTAAGTGAGGTTTGTGGTCATCATCCCACAGGCAGTGTGAGCTTTGTGGGGACTGGAGTGAATCCACTGTATGGCAGCTGTGTTGAATCACTTCAGGAATTCCCTCCTCTGACATGTTCTGCCCTTGAAGGAGGGCAGGGTTTGGGGTGGCTGGTGATACAGCAGGGCCACCCCACAATTGCTGGGCTTGCAAAGTGCAGTGGTGTCCATGCTGAGATAAAGGTGACTCATGCATTGAGGTAGAACCAGCTCCCAAAGAGGAGATCCTGGGATAATTATCCTTGTTGACCCTCCAAGAGCTTTCCTATGGCTGCTCCAGGGTGCACTGTGAGGAGCCTGCCATGGTCTGATGCTGGAGGTTTGGCTTTTTACTAAGTCCAGAGCTGCTGCTGCCTGAAAGCTTCACTGGTCTGAATCCTAAGTTGTTAGCCAGGGACAACAGCTGTGTGGGAATTTGGGAGGGAGGGATTTGTTTTCACTTCCTGCTTCCCATTCATAGATATTAGGGGTTGGAAGGGAGCTAGAAGATCATCTAGTCCAACCCCCCTGCCAGAGCAGGGTCACCCAGACCAAGTCCTCCCCACCTTTTCCCCCATAACTGCACCCTCTCCCTCAGCAGCATCCCACGCTCCCCCCTGCCCCGGGGGCCTGGCTGGGGCTTTGCCCCATCCCCACAGGCTTGGTTAAGCTGTCCCCCAGCTGGAGCAGAGAGCAGAGTGTCCCTGGGGCCCTGAGCTCATGTTCCTGGGGGGCAGCACCCCGTGGTGCTCTGCACTGGGTCAGGGTTCTGCCTGGGACTGGTGAGGTGATGCAGCTGCGTTTGTTCGCGGCACAGAAACTCTGCTGGCAGCTCAGTTCTGTTCCTGGGCCCAAGTGTGAAGCTTTATTGGATTTCCTTTCTGGAGAGCAATGGCTTAAGATGGGCTCAGCCCTTCCCTCGGAGGAATCTGAGGAATTTCCATTGCTTCCTGTCCACGAGGCCTTTTTTTGCCCAAGCTGTAAGGGGAAAGGAAATGAAAACCTACAGAGCTGCTCCATCTGCTACGTGCTGGTTGGGAACAGTTCACTGTGGGTGCCTGCTCCCTGCAGTAAACAAACACAACCCCTGAGCCCAGGCTGATTATATCCAGAATGATGAAAACAGTCGTTTTGGTTCTTTTCTGTTCTTCCTTCTGAGACCAGGGATCAAAAGCAAACCTTTCCCCCCGGGCCTGGAGCAAAGGAGCCTCTTGGGAATCCCAGGGCAGAAGCCCCCCTGAGCAGAGCCTTGGTGCTGGAGGAGGGAGGCTGGTGAGACCCAAGCTGCAGGGGGAGAGGAAGGAGCAGCAGCATCCCCACAGGCATCTGCTCTGTGAGATGGGGTCCTGTGTTTCACCCTTTGCTACCCTGCACTGCTTGTGCTCTCATTTCTCTGCTGCTCTGGTTAATCTTCCCCATTTCTTAATTTTCAAGAGCATTCTTTGCAAAGGCATCATTCAGCAAGTGGGTGTGTGATGGGGAATCAAGTTCCTCTCCTCATCTGCTTGTGTACTTAAAAACCAAATTCCCTCCTCAGCTCGCTCTGGGAGAAGCTGCAGGGATCCCAGTTGGTTTGGACTGTTATTCCTTGGGGCTCTGGGGTTTTTTTCACATGCTGGGCTGACTTCTGTGAGAACTTGGCTTCTCTGAAGGTCAGTCTGGTGGATAATGAAGCTTGCTGGCTTTAGGCTAGCTCCAGGTTTTGAAGCTGGGCTTAGCATTGTACCCAGGGCAATTTAACAGCCTCATTCCCACCAGCTTTTCCCAGCTTGTCCAGTGTGTTGGAGACCCTCTCAGTCTGTGAGGCTCTGCTGCTCCTCATACAGTGCTTGCTGAGCCATGGAGGCCAATCTGCCCTCCTGGGCTCCAGCCAGACCCATCAGAATGGCTTCTGAGTTGAGCTTTCCACGTCCACATCAAGGGGATTTAAGCCAAGACTGAATTTTTAGGGAGGTTTTGATTGGAGCCTCCCCTGAGTGGTTTGATGCCTGACGTAGCTAAGAATCCAGAGATGCTTCTCATCCTCTTCTCTCACTAAAAAAAAAAAAAAAAAAAGATTGTTGTCATTTTTAGACTCAGCATTTTTGCTTCCTTGTGTGGGAAGTTGGTGTGGTCAGCTGGAATTGTGAGCTTCCTCCAGCCTGCCCAGTCACTGTCCAAGAACAGCTCTGGGCATCCTGTCTGGGGAGGATTTCAGGAGGCAGCTGGAGCACCCACCACTTAACAGTGTTAAACCCAAACAACTTGGGTTTATCTGTGAGTTTTTGTTCACCCCCTTTGTCCATCACTCCCTGCCAAGAAAAAAACCCCAAGATAACCAACAGAAAACAGCTGTCAGAGCACTCACCACACCAGGAAAGGGCAAAGCTTTCGTGGCATCAGGCTGTTCCACTAGCCCAGTGGTTAATGTGTTCCTCAGGCCCATGGATGTGGGCTTGCCTGTGTGATACCAGTTCAAAAATGCCTTTTCAGAAAAGCATTTTTGGGGAAATAGTTGTCCTTCCCACACCATCATTATGGCTGGAGTAGCCGAGTCCATTTAAGGAACAAAGCAAAGAGGAATTTGGCATCCAGAGCTCCTAAGAGGCTCTGAAAATCTCAGAGGTGCCTGGACAACATATTTTGGGTCCCCAGTTTTTGCTGTGGTGGCTCAGTGCTGGGGAAATGCCAAGTAGAGGGGGGATAAAATAATGCAGGAATCCAGGGAGGTGGTGATTTGGAGCAGGAATGCTGCTGCTCCTTGGCAGGGGCTTGGCCTCAGCAGCTCAGGAAGGAAGGGAGGTCTCCAGAGGTGGCTTCATCTGGACAAATCCATTAGCAGCAAAGACTGAGTTTTGCTCCCTGTCAGTGCCCTGCTGCACGATGCCAGGTTTCCCACTGACCTGCCTGGTGTTGCCCTCCAAGCAGAGACATTCCAGACAAGCAAGGGGGAGAAAGTGAGGAGGTTTGCCTCCCAACACACCCAGTGAGCATCAGGTGTGTCTGTTCATTCTCAAAGCCAGTCATGCTGCCTGCTCAGGGATGCTCAGGCTCCTGAGCACTGTGCTCCCTTTTTCCCTTGCCAGCTCGTCTCCCCCTGCTGCCACCTGGCACTGCTTTGGGTGGAGGTGTTTTTGCTTCTGCCTTAGTCAGGGACCTCTGGTGATGTTTTGTGACAAGGTGAGATCACCCAGGGCTGGGACTGTGCTAGAAACACAGCTCTGACTCTTTGTTTCCCCCCTGTTTTTAACAGTCTCCAAGAGACCTACGAAGCAAAGAGGAACGAATTCCTGGGCGAGCTCCAGAAGAAGGAGGATGAAATGAGGCAGATGTTTGTCATGAGAGTGAAGGAGAAGGAAGCAGAGCTGAAGGAAGCAGAGAAAGATGTGAGTGTAATTTGGAGGAGTGTGTGTGAGGAATTAGACTGGGGCTTTTCCAAGGGAGTATCCAGATCCCAGCATCGTGCCTGCCAAGGTGCTTGCTGTGCATAAACAAGATGCAGGCTTGGTTCCCAGTCCTGCCAGGGATTTGTGGAGTGACCCCATCACTGCAAAACAGAGCAGGAGTGTTCCCTGGGTTGGGAATGAGGAGAGAATTGAGAGCTCACTAGGGACAAAGCAACAAGAGCTGGAATGTGGGGGGTTTGGAAGTGTCCAGAGGCCTGTCGTATGATGTGGAGGTGTGTTCACTGTGGGGCTTTTCTCCCCAAATCAGGAGTGCTTGGGACAGGCCAATGAGTTGTTTTCCATGCAGGGAACAGCCTCAGGAATGGTGAAACATTCCTCTCTGCCCATCCAGTTCCCTTTGCTCAGTTCTCTTTGTCCAACTCTCTCCGTCCCGGCAGCTTCACGAGAAGTTCGACCACCTAAAGAGGACTCACCAAGAGGAGAAGAAAAAAGTGGAAGACAAAAAGAAGGAACTGGAGGAAGAGCTGAACAACTTCCAGAAGAAGAAGGCAGCAGCTCAGCTATTACAGTCACAGGCTCAGCAGGCAGGTTCTCAACAAACCAAGAAAGACAAGGACAAGAAAAAGTAAGCTGATGTCACCCACAGCCTTTGTAGGGTTCATGAGAGTTTGGGAGGTTGTTCTTTCTTTCTTGCTGCATGTCTGTATTTGCTTTACCCCGTGACCAGACTGGAAACTGGGCTTTGATCAGCCTGATCAAATAAAGTATTTTTTTCTAAAGGGTGGGCCCAGGGACACGACCTTAATTTCTCTCTAGAAGACTACCTTCCAGTTGGACACCCAAGGCTGACTGGTATGGGAGAGCGGTCGGGTGCTGGAGGCCTGAGCTCCAGTCTGTCCAGCAGCTTCTGCAACAGCTCTGGGCTGGACTGGGCTCAGCTTTGTCTGCCTGAGCCAGAGTTATTCTGGGGGGTCTCTACCCATCCTTCCTGTCACCCGAGAGTAGTCTCTGGTCCCTGCTCCTTCAGGATGTAGCTGTAAGTAGAAGTAGATTAGGAAGCAAAACCACCGTGTTATTTTTACGTGGGAGATGCCAGTGCCAAAAGTGGATGCTTGGAAGCTGCCTTTAAAGACAAGAAGCTCCTGGGTCTGTGTCTTCCTTGGGAACCCAAACTTCTATGGTACCATAACTGCAGGGAGATGGTGCCTGTGGTTGTGCAGAGTTGACAGGATAAGCTGAGAAACCCACACCTCTTAGTAATGATAACAACTCTCTTTTCTACTCTTTTCTATCCGTGTGCTAGGAGTGTGTGTAAGCTACAGCCTCCAGTGGGGGGTTTGGCACCCCAGCTTGGCAGGCTCTGGGTGTATCTGTGGACAGTCTCTGGGGGTGGGATTTTCAGAGGTGCTCAGCTGGGACCTGACTCTGCTGCTGCTGAAACTGAGGGGGCCTCACCAGCAACCTGGGCTCAGAGTTGAGTCTCTGCAGAGCATCCCTGAAAACCTCTGGATGGATCCAGCTTGATGCAACCTCCTCCTTGCAGCTTTCTGTTCAGCTTGCTGGTGGTGCTCCTGGTGATCACCCCATGCTGGTGATCACCCCGTGCTGGCTGCTTCACCCTGCTTTCAAACCCAGACCACAGGGTCTGCTCAGTGAGGGCAGACAGAGCTGAAGTGACTGGTGTGTGCAGCACAGCAGGGCAGGGTGCTGGGACAGAGGCTGCTCTGGAGGCCTCCTGTCATCACCTCCCTAGCAAGGGGGTGCCCGTGCCAGGCCTTTTGGGGTCACTTGTGATAGTGGAGATGCCTGTGCTTGGGGGAAGCTGCTGATGCAGCAGGTGCAGGGAGCAGTGCAGGGGGTGATGCAGCAGATCTCACTGGGCAGCTCTGCCTTAGCCCCCTGCACACCTGCCAGCTCCATGCTTGGCTTCTCACTGCTGGGGCAGCCTGCTTGATGGGCACTAAGCTGCTGTCAGTGGGGATGTGGTACCCTTGCTGTGCCCTCCCTGGATGACCTGTGGCATTCAGCAGGGTCTGAGGTGTCTCTCAGCATGAGCCTGCTGCACTGCCTCTGGACCTTTGATGCTTGGGGAGGTGATGCTGGCACCCCCTGCATGGCCCTGCTCTCTGCTGCTGGCCTCCTGCCTGGCATCTGTTGCTCGTGCCCCTCCTGGCTTTGCTAGGGAGGGCCTGGGGCTGGTTCCTCAGCTGCTGGAAATGGATGTAGCTCCTGTGGAGCCCTGCTGCTTTCTGGCAACTGGGGAGCTGGCCTTGGGCCCCTGATGGAACACACAGAGTGCTTGCATGCTGCATGCTGTGCCTGGGGGAAGAAATGGCTCAGGAAGGCTGAGCAGTGCTGGCTGAACAGTGGGAATGGGCTGTGTTGGCAGCAGAGGTCTGAGCCTGCTGAATCCCCTTGGCACTGGTGCCCACTGGTGGGATTCCCACCTTCCCTGTGCTGACAGGGACTGCAGTCACGTCCTCCAGCACCTGGGGGGCTGAGTGTATTTAGCAAAGCCCTGCTGGAGTCTGGGGGATGGGGGCATGTGCTCCAAACCTCAACAATCTGGAGCTGCTTCCTGGCAGTGGGGTTGGCAAAACCAAACAGGAGCAGCAGAGAACCTTCTGCTGCCTGCCTGTTGTTCTCTGGATGGCCACATGCATGCCTCAGCACGGGCCCTTGTGTTACTGCTCATCCTCACACCCCCCCAGGAGCCAGGGCCATCTGTCTGGACTCTGTTTATCTTAAGCTACTTCTGAAAACCAGATTTTTTTTGCCAGTTTCCTCCCTACGTGCTGGTTTCCAGTCCAGTGTGACTGGTCTGGCTGTTTCAGGCTGACCCCCTCCCCCCAAGCCCTGGCACACTGAGCTGAGCTGTGTGGAAAGAGGGGTCTGTTGGCATCTGGATCTGCAAACTGAAGTGCTGGGAGACAGGGTGGTGCCCAGGTCTGAGATACCCAGGTCTGGGTCAGGCAGCACACTCAGCCTCTGGGTGAGGTACCCCAAAGCAGAGCCCTGTAGCCACCCCCAAGCTGGAGGTGTCCCCAAAGCCCCAGCTTGAAGCCAGCAGCCTCAGGGTGGTTGCCTTGAGCAGCCCCCATGGGTGGTTGCTCTGTCCTTCTGCTCCCCTTGCTTTTGCTTTTTGCTTTTGCCTTGTCTGGGGCTGGAGTAGAGCCCAGCCTTGAAGCTGAATTTCTTTGTGATTCCATGATCCACCTGCATGCCCACCCCCCAGAGCAGGCTGCTGTTGCTGGCTCTTCCCAGCTTCCTTGGATTTTGGTTTTTTTTGGTTTAGTTTTTAAGGTTTTTTTTCTCATTTTGAGTTGAATTATTGCTAACTTTTTTTTTGTTTTTTGTTCTTTTTTTAACTTGCAGTGCAAGCTTCACATAAAGCCTGTCAAGCCAAGGATGTTCCTGCATTCACCTGCTTTTGCAGTAATGTGTCTCTGCCATCTGTTTTCTTTCTCTATTTTTTTTTTTCCTTTTATATTTTTTCTCCATTTTTTTTTAACCTGAATAACTATTAACTCAATAACACAGTGGGCACACAAGAAGGGAGGAGGATTTTGGTACAGGACTGTGCAACGGGGAGGGGTGGAGGGGCAAGGTGATGCCACCCTGGATTTTCTTTTTTCTGATCAAAACCAGCAAATCATTCTTGACCCCAGAACTGAAACAGAGTCAGGGCTGGACACCAGCAGCTCTGGGGGGAGCATCACTGCCTGGATTGGGGTTTGGGAGGGGTGACCCCAGAAACCAGCCTGGGGTTCCCTCCAGAGCTGCTGTGTCAGAGCAACGTGCTGGGGGAGAGGGGAGGGGGGTGCAGGGAACACCCCTGGGACTGACCCTGCATGCCATGACAGTTGCATGATGGCCTTCACTAGCTCCTGGTGCTCACCCTGCTGGGATGCAGACTGTCCTGTGAGGGGACAGAGGGTGCCTGGGCACCAGTTCTCCCTGTCCCCACACCAGGGGTGCCATCCCTTGAATATCCAGAGCAGATCCAGCCTCTCTCTGTGGAAGCTGGTCTGTGTAATGTGTGTTTTCTGTGCCCTTCCCTCCCATCCTTCTGACAAAGGGCTTTCCCCACACCTTGGAGCTTCCTTGCTCTCCCACTGATGCACTGCCAGTGTCTCCCCTGCTCCTAGCTGGGTATTCTCCTCTGCCTTGCCTCCAAGCACTCTCCAAAATCCCTTTTTTCCACCCAGTTCTCACACGCTGCATTTCTCTGCTTCTTCCCAGGGTGGAATTTCTCGTGGGGGGATTGGAAAGGTTTGGAATGATCCCCTTTCCTCCAGTACTGCCCTGGGAAGTGTGGTTGGGGGGGGTGGCTGTTGGCTTGTCTTGCCAACAGACAATCCCAACAGAAGTTTGGGATGCTGGCACGAGCCCTGTACAGCCCCATCCCTGCAGGCTCAGGCTTTGCTTCAGCAAAACCCTGCTCCTCCTCCTAATTACCAGCAGCTCGTGCCAAGAAGGAAGCTCCATTTGAACACTGGCTTGTCCTGCTTCACTTCACAGCCCTTGAAGGTGTGTTTGGCAGCCAGAGCAGCCCGGGCTGCCTCCACTTGGGTTGCTTTTTTTTTTTGACAGAAAGCTGTGGCCCAAGTGCACTGATGTCTTTTGGGGTCGAGTTGCTTTCTCCAGCTGTTCTGGAGGAGCTGGGAATGAGCCATAGAGTCACCAAAGTGAAAGGTACTGCTTTGTTTTCTTGCCAGAGGAGATGTTAATGATTTTTTTTCCCCCCTCCTTTAAGCCCTGGGCCGTGTTTAGCTCATTCCTGCTGCTCTTCTTCCTTTGCTGTGCTCACACCTCTTTGCACAGTAGCCCCTGCATGGAGTGAACAGTGCACTCACATCTAGTTGGATGTGCTCTCACCTTTGCATGTGAGTACAGTGAGAGACTCACCCTTTCTGCCTCACTGCTGCTAGGAGACCACTTGCATTTCTCTAGGGGGGGTTGTTCTTAAGTCCACTTCCTTACAAGTGGCGTGGTTAAAACAGCCTCAGAACTCCTCTGTTGGGAAGAAGCCACAGGGAACACGACTGCCAGCTCCCTGGGAAAGCCCTAGAGCAGCCTGGTGCAGCTTCCTGGGCATGCCTGGAGCTGCCAGGCCAGCTGGTGGAACCAGGCAGAAGGTTGGCATGGGCAGGAGCCTCCCTCGAGAGGCACTGCAGCCTTTAGTGCACGTTAGGTGCCAAGCTGATAGTGCTGCGTGGTCCCCACGAGGTGGATTTCAAACCCTGGGATCAAAGGAGGGAGCAGGGAAGTGTGCTGGGACCTGTGTTCCTGGGATGCTGGCATTCCCAGGGAGAGAACACAGAAAGCCCAGGTCGCTGTGAGGGGCTGCAGCAGGTGCACCCAGCGGGCAGCTGAGAAGGCAGAGACAGGAGGGTCCCCACCCCACCCCCCAGACCCCCACTGGGGCTCCAGGGGCATTAAATGCATCACCCTCCTGCGGTGTCTGGTGCTGCCAGGCAAGGGGAGGGGGGCAGCAGCACCTGGCACCCACCCCAGGCTCCTCAGCAGCCTCCAAACTGCCCCTGGGGTCACCCCCTCACCCAGGTTGGTGTTGGGGGGGCCCCTCTAAGCCCATCCCACACCCAGCTGGCTCCTGTTCTGCTTCTCCCGAGCCGTCCAAGCAGGGATGGAAGTGAGTGTGAGTGTGTGAGTGGGTGTGTGAGTGTGACCACAGCGGGCACCTCCAGTTTGCCCCTCTGGGGTGCTGGAAGAGAGTGGGTTTCCTTCCCCCAGCACCCCAGCTGCCCTTGCAGGGTGTGATGGATTCCCTTGGTGCTGTCAGCACGGCCTGTTACCAGTGTTTGAAGGGGTTGTGTTGTTATTTTTTTTTTTTAATGGACAGAAAAATAAAGCTGTGAACAGCGTAGAACTCTTGGATTTGTATACTTCGGATTTTATTTTTATTTTATTTTTTTTTTTAATATCCTGATTGCCTTAAACTCTAGATGTAGAACTTGATTCTCACCTTGCTCTCTGAAAACGTTTGTAACTGAAATAACTGTGTAACCTCCATCCAGTGTTAATGCCAATTGTCTGTACGCATCTTCTTAGATCCTGGCACTTGGATTTGATGCTCCAAAGGTGTCAGGTTTTGAATTACAACTCGAATTGTAATAACCCGACGGCATGAGCTCAGTTCTTTCCCGCGTGGGCTGCAGGCTGCAGCCAGGGGGTGGCACCAGCACCCGGCACAAGAGGGAGCAGCGCAAGGGGCTGCGGGTGTGCGAGGTGCCTCCCTAGGCTCCCGTTGTTGGTGGTGGTGGTCCCTCGTTGCTCGTGGTGGTTGAGGTTGTTGTCCAGGGCAGCCGGGGGCTGGGGGAGGTCCTGCCCCCCCCCTCCCCGCGGTGTGGTTGGTTTGTCTGACACCTCCCCAGTTCACTCTCCCCTTCGTGGCTTGTTTCCTTCGAGATGTCGTTCCTCCTTTTTTTTTCCTTGTTTTGTTTGGTGGTTTTTTTTCCCCTCCTCTTTCCCTTTCTCATTTCAATTCTGAACCTCTGTTTCTTTTTCTTTTCTATTTTGTTTTTTCTTCTCTCTTTTTCCCTGTAGCTTCTTCTTTATGTAACCGTCACCTTGCCAAAGCCCCCACAACCCCCTCTCCCAGTGGACAGCAGGGCACTGGAGCAGCCTGCAGGCCACGGGCACCCCGGCTGGGAGAAGACCCATCTCATTCTTCCATCACGTCCACCCTTCTCTCCTCCCCTCTGTGTGTGTCACCCGTGCATCGGGGTGCTGTGCTGTGCTGTGCTGGCCGCTCTGGGCGGCACCTCTCCGCTCCCGGCCCGTCTCCGACGCAGCTGAGGATGCCAGAGCCAACAGAGGTAACAGCTGGTGGAGGGAGAAGGTGGCCAGGACGGGGGTTGCTGCTCTGGGTTGCTGCTCCGGGCTCTTTTCTCCCCGTTCTCCTCTCCTCGGCCGTCACACGGGTGTGTTGCCAACGACCGCGGATGGGGGCGAGCCCGCGGCGGCCGCAGGACCTCGTTGCCGCCTCTGAACGCCCAGCCTGGCTGCTTTGGACACCACGGCTTCACCACGGCTCCGCCCCCGTGCTCCTCAAGCCTGAGATGTAGGTGGCTTCTGATGATGGAGCCCGTTCTGGATGGTGGAGGGTAGGAGCGAAGCAGCCGTCTCCGCTCTGCCTTGCTTCGTTCCGATTCTGCTAATTAGTGCTGATGAGTTTGGTAACCTGGGATGGTTCTGAAAACTTTTCAGCCTCTTTGCTTTGGAAGTGAGTTCAGTGGAGAAAGCCCGAGAAGCACCCAGGTGTTAGAAGGTAAAAACCCAGCTGTGAACTTGGTACCTAGTGACCTGCAGCTGGCTGGGGATGGGCGGAAGGCGATGGCTGCTCCTCTTCGGATGCTTTTCCTGTGGGGTGATGCATTTCCCTTCTGGTTTGAACCGAATACTAGTGATTTATTCTTCTCATCTGTGAACTTGAACCAAGGAATTCACCTCCTCTAACCCCGCTGTGGAAAAGCTGCAATTACATCATTTAGCTTTTGCCTCTCTGGAGCTGCCTGCTGAAGGGCTCTGCTGAAACCTGCTGGCTTTAGATTCCCAAAGCTCTGCAGTGACAAGGGTCAGGTCCCTGGGAGCCTTCCCCAGCCAGGTGGCTGTGGCAGAAAAACTTGTTTATGCCGGGAACCTTCCAACCAATGGAGTGCCAGATTTCTGGGGAAGCAGTGGAGACACCAGCCTGGTGTTGTAGCTGCTCAGCGGGTGTGGAAACAGCTGCTACCCCCAGCCTGAGCCTGGGAGGGGGGGTTACGGGTATTTGCACAAATGTAGCTTAGCACAGAACTTCCAGGAATACCAAAAATTGTAGCCTGCTCTCTGGGATTCAGGGATCTCAGGCAGCTGCTGCCACGGGGTTGCTCTCCCCACCCAGTGCTTGCCATGAGACAGAGAAGTCCAAAGAGCTTGGTCCTTCTGGGGACAAAACAGGGTAGCTGATGCCTCAGGGGCCGAGGCCTGGATACAAACCTGCCTGCGTTGGTTCCTCTCTCAGTCTGCAGGACTCTGTGGGCATGTTGCTAACTGGGAACCAGGAATCCTTTTTGTCCTGATGGGGCTCAGGCAGCTCCATGTGCTCCGGGCCACCCATGCCTAGCAGAAAATCAGTGGGTGGAGCCACCCGTGTTCTGCAGTGGGTGCTGGCCCTCCCTGCCCAGGGGTCTGCTGGTCTTCCTCCTGCAGGGTGAGTGTCACCTCCAGCCCAGGGGCTCTGCAGGTGACGTTTGTCACTTCACTGTGGAAATGTCTTGCCCATTAAAGTGCCCGGTTTACAAGTGCCCTGTCTTTTTTTCCTTCAGCCTAGGCTGGTGTGCCAGGTTACCTCTGTTTCTGGGGTGTTCCTTCTGCCCCTGGGCAGCACCACCTGAGGTTGTTCTTTGTTGGCTGGAGGGGCTCAGCGCCGGGTCACCCACCAGTAGAGCTGCTCTGCCAAGGAGGTTTGAAGAGGGAAAACCCCCTTTTTGCTGGTTGACTTCTAAGCATCAAAGAGAATTGTGTTTTTTAAAGCTTTATTTAAAGAGAAGCAGATGGGCACAAACCAAATGCCAACTCTTACGTGCGACTGCCTTTATTTTGCAGCTCTTAAGAGCCTTGCTGAGCTGGTGCCTCGAGTCCCACGGGCAGCTCTGGACTTGATGCCTCCAGGAGGACATAGTGGAGTTAGAGGAGGGCACTGGTGATAAGTGGGATGGAGCAGCAGCCTGCCAGGTGAGACTGCAGAGGCTTGGAGGCCTCCCTCTGGAGAGGGAAAGGCCGAGGAGGGGAGAGGGAGGATCAGCAGCTGGAGGTTGCAGCAGATGTCCTCTAGAGGTCCCTTGCAGCCTAAATTTGTTGGGGATTGCTCCTTACAAAGTGTGCAAAGCTCTGCTCCTTATCGAATCACAACTGCAACCAGGGGGGGACACTTGGCTGGAAGGAAATTGGCTCAAAACCTGGGGAAATGTTCTTAGAGGTAGTGAACCTGTGGAATTCGTTGCCACAGGGCGTTGAGGCAGATGAGGAGTGCCAGCAGAAGGTTGGGGGGTTATCTTGTTTTCTTGTTTCAAAGGTAAATTCACAGGGAATGGAGCCACGTGGAATTATCAGGGGGAAAACCAGGGTGAAGAATCTGTAATGTGGTGGTGGATACAGGGGCAGAGGGAGGGGATCAGCGAGCAGAAGGTGCCAGGGCGGGGATGGTGACGTGCCCCTTGGCACCTTCCTCCAGGGCGGGCAGCTGGTGGAGGAAGAGGTGTCGTCAGAGGCTGGGGCTGGCATTGTGCAACCTGCCGTTTGTCACTCGGGGTCACCAGATGTCCCCAGCAGAGCTGGGAAAGCTGCTTCATCCCCTGCAGCAAGGGAGTGCCCGGGCACCAGCACCCTCTGCCAGGCCGGGCAAAGGTTCTGTCTGAAGCTGGGGATTTGGAGCTGGTTTGTGCCAAATAAAAAGGCCATCTGCTCCAAGTGGGGCTGGGGAGCAGGAAAGCTGTGTGTGGAGGGTGAGAAGCCTTCGGAGAGGTGAGCAGGGGAGGAATGTGGAGCTGTGGAGGAAAGGAACTGCCCCAGTGACTCCCCCAGCACCCTCACAGGTCCCTGGCAGGTGAAGAGCAGGAAGGAAAAGACTCAGGATCCAGGACAACTTTCTTTATTGCTACCAGAAGGCTTTCATCAGTACAATGGCTCCAAAGACAATACCTTCCTCAGGGCTGTGGAGAGAGCTTTACAGTTGGGACAGGTCGTTCTGAGCAACAGAGGGGTGACATGAAAGAGAGAGGGGGTTACTCTGGGGTAGAAGTTCCGTGAACACAAAAACTTTTGGGGGTTTGGATCTTTTCCTTTTGGGGTCGTGGCCACTCCCATGGTGGCCACCAGAGTCTGGAGCAGCTTTTTTGGCTTTTTTCTGATGGAGATCCAGTTTTTCCAATATCACATTGAAACACCAAACTGCTAGTGAAACAAAGGAAGGTCTTTTCCTTATGGAAGGGGGGGGGGAGCAGGGCACGGCGAGGCCAGGGAGTGCAGAGCATCACACGTGGGACTCGCTGAGAATCAAAAGGGGAGCAAGCCAAGAGACAGAGAAGAGAGGGAGGGAATGAGAGCACGGAGCAGAGGGGGGTGGGATCTGGCTGGGGAACCTGGAACAACGACCGACGTCAGCTCTGGGGTGCTGGGAATGGGATACGAGACACAGGAGCAGAAAAACAGTGGAACTGACGACACTAGGAAGGAACAAATTTTTGCTACTTCTTTTTTTTGTTTGATTTTTGGGTCTTTTTTTAAAGATTTTTATACTTTTTTTTTGTGTTTTTAAGTGCTTAAATAGTGGAACTAGAATTAGCCGCACGAGAAAAAAAATTCAAGAGGGTTGGGATTGGGTTTGTCTTCTTTTTTTTGTCTGTTTTTTGGCTCCCTTCAGTCCAGCCTGACAAGGTACAGCCCCTCCTCCCCCCCCCAGCTACATGACAGACACGGGCTGGAGAGGCGGGCACGGGGAAACGCTGCCCTCCTGCCTGGAGACGTCGGCGCCGCAGACGGACCCCACGCTCTCCAGAGCCGCGACCTCCGGGGCGGCCTCCTCGTTGTAGAGCCGCTTGATCCCGTCGTAGAAGTCGTCCACTTCCATCTCCTCCACCTTCCTCTTGGCGGAGGCCTGCTTGGAGCCGCCGGCAGCCGGCAGCCGCCGGTAGAGGGCGGCTGGAGCAGTGACCGGCCCTTCTGGCCTGCCGTTGTCCCTGGAGAAACCCGGCCCTGGGACAGAGGAGGGCTGGCAGTGGAGCGCTCCTCTGTTACAGGTGACCAGGGTGTGCTGGAGGGGACTGTAGACATATACAGGGTTGGGCAGAAGAGAAGACTGTGGAGTGGAAAGGTGATGTGCCACCAGCTCCCGGCAGTGGATCAGCTGCGAGCTGTCCATCTGGAAGGGGAAGAGAAGCAAAGGGATCACTGCTGGGGGGAGGAAAGGGCTGTTGCCACTGCTCCCCATGCACTGGCCACCTGGTGAGTGGGAACAGAGCAGAAAGCCCCCACCCCATCACTGCTTAAAGAGATGGAGAGCCCTGGCTCCAGCTTCGTGGGGATGGGATCTCCTTGGGAGAGTGTCTCCCCAGTATCCCAGAGCCAACAGTGAATGGCCAAGGATGTTGTTTTCTCCCTGGAGGATCCACGGGGGCCCACAGCCCTTTTGGCACCTCCTGGACCATAGAATCATGGAATGGCAGGGGTTGGAAGGGAGCTAGAAGATCATCTAGTCCAACCCCCCTGCCTGAGCAGGGGCACCTAGACCAAGTCACCC
>JAOEGS010023224.1:0-16928 GCA_025447755.1 Corythornis vintsioides
GGTTTTTTTTGTTGTTATTTTGTATTTTATTTTTTATGTTCTGTTATTTAATTTTACTTTTTAAAGGTTTTCTGAGGCCACCTCTCCCCAGCATATGTCTGCTTTCCCAGTTTCTCACTGGTGAAAGAGGACAACCGTTGGCCCAGTGCTTTCAACAGCCCCTGAGAGGTGGCTGCTAACATACCAACAGCAGCCTGGGGAAAGGTGGGAGCTGTGCTGGGAGCTGTGCTGGGCACAGAAGGTGTTGCTGTATTGTCTGGAGGTTCAAAAGTAGATCTGTGAGCATTTGAGCTACTGAAGATGAGAGTTGCCTGCAGCTTTCTCAGGTTTGGTGGCACTGTGGTACCTAAAACACCTTCCCTCCTTTCTTCCCACTGCACAGCAGTGCTGCTGTCATCCCTGCTTTTCCCAACAGCACAATCCCTGAGCAGCCTCTTGCTGCCTTGTAGTTCTTGGATGTATGGAATCCAAATAGGATGGTTGGGAACCAGGGGCTGCCCTTGGTTATCTATTCTGCAAGTCTGCTGTAGGAATTCACCTCTGAAATCTCTTTTTCCATCAGATTAGCTTGAAATTGGCTTTATAATTTACATTGCTGTGTATGGGACAGTGGCTGTGGTTACATAACCATTGGGAAACAAGGAAAAATACCAATCTTCCAAGCAAGTTGCCAGGGAATGCTTTTCCTCTCAAAGCAATTAGGTGCACGAACTGCTACAGCAAATAACTGAGGCATGTGTGCCTTCAAAACATGCCCTGTTTAATCTGAAGACTTCCCCTAAGGTAGAAGGGGAAGGCTGCCTTGCCAAAAGGCTGTAATTGAGTTAACAGTCCAGGAGGTTTCTGTGTTTTGTTATGAGCTACAGAATTCTGCTGCTGTTGGCTGCAGGAAGATCAAAGTTAGAAGTAACCAGCCTGCCAGTAAATTGCCTCTTCAAAAGAAAACTGCAAATTCCTCAGTTGTTTCAGGTGACAACCAGCCTCAGATCTTTATGACAATTATTAATCTTTTTTTCCTGCAGTTCATTCATGCAGTAGTGAGCAGCCTGGGTGTCTTGTAATCTGGGTGGTGCATATGCTGGGTGGAGGCATCTGATTAATGAGTGAGGATGTCAATAATGAGTGGAATCACTTGTCCACACAGAGTTTCTGCTGCTCAGAGGGAAAATGGAGTTATGGGATTACAGAGCAGTGACACTGGGGGGTTTGTTTCTTGTGTACAGTGGTCATTGTGATCAAAGATCAAGGACCACTGTGGAGTAAAGTAATTGGATGGTACCTGGGCATGCTCTGGATGTCCTGCTGGCAGGACATGTGTGGCTGCCTCTGTAAACTCATTAAATTTTTGACAGTTGCCATTCCTGAGTAGGCAGTAGCTATTTCTCCAGAGCAGCCATGATCACTGAGGCACAGGCTCTTTGCCTTCTAAGCACTTGAGTGGGTGAGGAGCCTTCAAGAGTTCAGAATTGAGGGAATAGATATTTTTCTTTGACATACAATCACAGCAAATGCTTTTCTGTCCAGTTACCTAACACCTGTTGTTCCTGCAATACCCCGTGGGTTTCTTTGACCACCCAAGGCTTGGTTATCTTCTCTACTGCCATGTGCAAGAACTTTTTGTGCTGGGATGGGACTCTTGTCCCTACAGCTGTCCCCCATTTCTAGGGTAAGAGAGCTGAAATGACCCCTTGTTTTGCTGGGAGGAGTTGTGTGCTGGCTGAGTGAAGCCTGCCCGTGTATGGAGCATGCTGCTGTCAAGTGCTTTTGCAGAGGAAAAGGGGATTTCAGATGGGAGGTGGAATTCTGAGAATCTGAGATGCTAGTTGATAAGAGGCAGGGTCTGCTCTGCCTCTGCTGGGAAGAGCTTTTGGTGCTGATGTTTATTTAAAGATGGCCTGAACCCTAAAAAGGAGAGATACAATGGCTTTCATGCTTCTGTCCCACAGAGCTGGCTGGCAGAGTGGTTTGGGTGCCTGCTTATCTGCCCTGAAGGCTTCATGCTTGGGAAGGCTCCAGAAATCACTTCTCCTGCACCTCCTTGTTCTGCATTCGGGCAGAGTCCCACGGCAGGCTCGCTGGGAGGGAAGGTGGTTGTGCCACCCTTGGGTGCAGGAGCCATCCCACTGCCTTTTGTTGTCAGGCTCCCAAGAGTGCTGCTGCTGTTGGCTTTGTGCCTTCCTGAGCCCAGTTTTGGGATGGCAGAAACAGGCAAGTAGTTCCCTCCACCCCAACCCTAAACTTTATGATGTGACTTTGGGGACAAAACCAGCTTGAAAATACCTCAGGGCTCGGTCACCTTGCAGTTGAAACTGCAGAGGAGTCTCCTCTGGCACCCAATGGATGCTTCTAAAAACAAACCTGCTGGGAAGTGGAGTAGCTGAAGAGGCTTCTATCTTTGTTTGTCATCTCAGTTGTGGGCTGGAGCTCGTAAGCTGACCAAACAGGTCGTGGGTAAAGATAACTGGAATTGTTTTCTGTAGCGGATGAGTTAGTAGCTGGGTCAGTGGTTTCTTTTGGTTGAGCTGCCTGCTGCAGACCAGTTCTGCAAGCTTGGCACCCACTGGTGTTTTCCACAGTATGTGAGGCTGGCCAGCACAGGATTTCTCCTGCTTGTCGTGGCAGGAATGGAGGTGCAGACTGGGAGGCTTCATTGGTTACCTCGACTGTGGCACACGCTTACGTACCTAGTTTGGCAAAACTTTGCTTTTGTGCAAGGGACTCATTTCCTAAAAGGAACTTGAAAGGAAGTTGGGATTTTATTAAAGACACAGAGGCATATTATTATTCATCTTTCCTTGCTTTCATCCCTGTGATGTTTCCTGTTTTGCTTCTCGAGATACAGGTGTCATGATGAGGAGCTTCTCAGAAACAGAAGTGGATGATGAGTGGAGATGAAGAAATCAAACATTTAAGAAGTTGGCTCAAGTTTCCAAGTAGAGGCATGGAAAGTTTCTGAGACCAAGCCATGTGAGAAGAACATGAGTAAAGAAGAGGGGGATGTAGACCCAGACTTTCTAGAAGGGATTGCAGGATTTGAGAGGACACTGCACAAAACGTCACGTAGTTTGCTCGTGCCCTTTGGATTGTAATGCTCTGTTTGCATGTCTGGAAGGTGCAAAAGCCCCTCACATCTGTGTCTTTAATACAATCATGGCTTCAAGCTTGTTTTAGGAAGAGCAGAACATCACTGTGGTTTTTCTTTGTGGATTAGATAGCTGCTGCTTTGTACTGAAATCAATCTGGGTTTTTGCTTTTGTTTTGTTTTTTTTTTTTTCAGAAACATTTATTGATTGTGGAGACCAGACCATGAAACAGGAACTCAGGGGGTTTTGTTTGCATTTAATAAACAGCCTTTGCAGCAAAAGTGTGACAGGTGGATATGTAAAAGAAAAAATAATATATATAGTGCTAGCCAATGTATTGTTCTTGAATCCTTATTGTTCTTACATTGTTCCTGCGTCCTTAGACAGATGTCAGAATCAAATACTAATCAGCTCAATATTTATTTATTCATTCTTTATTTGACTGTTGGTCACTAAAATGTTCCAGATGGGTAAGATTTCTTGACAGGGCTGTGGAATTTTAAGTGCAGTTAGGGGAGAACTGTTTAGAAAGGTAGTGTTCTGAATATCTTGGCTGTTATGTGAAGTAGCTGTGAACAGAACTTACTGTGAACAGATTTAATTGTAGTAAGTCTCTGATATGGAGTTACCAAGACTTTGACATATATATATATTTAAAACTGACAAATTAAACATAATTTCCTATATTATATATAGGGCAGTGGTGCTTGTAGAGGCAAAGAGTTATTATGAAACTCTTATCTGGTGTTTTAGCCTTAATAAAAGGCTATGGTTATTTTTGCATACTGACTGAATATTTGGCCTTTAAGAGTATATAATTAGATGGAAGAGTAAAAGCAGTTGTTAAAGGACTGTTTTTCTAATGAAAATAGTTTGAAATCATATAATTTTAGTTTCTTCTGAATAGATGTGATTAGTGTGTTGGAAATAGTTTCACAGTGGATATAAAGGGAACAGTTGAGAGACAGTGTCCAGCTATTTTTGTAGCTAACAGTGACATTTTTTCAGTCTCTTTACTTAGATATTTCCATAATTGAACAGCTGAATTACAATGGGATAAAAAACACCCCAACTATTTGCACCTAGCAGTATTCACATTTAAAAATAGGCTCCACTGTACTAATTGATAAGTAAATTGCAATTACTGTGAGAAAATCCTAGATTTTATTATCACTTTGCTAGAAGTTTGACTATGGGATAGCATTGTCTGTATCGTATCTAAATGTTTGCATGGATTTTTAGCTGCTGAAACTGAAATCAATAAACTTTAGTTACTGTTGTTGACTGGAACAAGTACATCTGCATATTTTTATTTTCTTTGTATCACTTCTGCCTCTGTGTTCACCTGGAGTTTCTTCCAGCATTTCTCCTTGCATGGTATTTGCCTTCTTTAGATCAACCTGTGAGCACTCAGTGTGGGTTTTTGCATGTTCTTGATGAGAACTGTGCCTCTGACTGAGTTTGTGCCATTGCCTTTATGTTTACTGAAGAAACCCAAGAGAATCCCAGGGAGAATAAAATCCCAGGATTTGGAGAGTAGCCAAGGGGTCAGTTAATAATTGTTTCCATAGTTTACATGTATTTGTCAGTACCTGATCATTGTGTTTTCAAGTAGATGGTCTTCTGCACACTGGAATTCCACGTTAGTTTAGTGACACCAGTGAGCCCCAGATTGAATATACATTAGTGAACAATTTGGTCTGTGTTATGGATTACTCTGGAGAATAACCTTTTTTTGCTTGGTTGAGAATTTTTTTAAGCTGGATTATATTATTTTAAAACCTGGGTACTTTAGATTTGAAAGAAACAAAGTTGTAATATAGCCCAAATTTATTGTAATCTTTTTAGTTATTTGTATTAAATTGAGTGATTCAAAGGTGTTCATGTCTGCTGAAGTTTTGAAAACAAAATCAAAGTGTGGGAGGCAGTTGGTTAAACACTTGGAAACAGTGTTGATTTAAATATTAAGCCCATCTGGGGAGTAATGGATTTCACCATTTCAGAGCAACTGGTTTCTTCGCAGAATTTTATCTGTTTGATTTAATTCAATATCTGGTTAACTCAAGAATGGGGAACTGACTGACAGTTGAAAAGATGTCATAATTAATTTTTCCCTTTTTAATTCCTGTGTGAAAGAGATGGAAGAGGAAATTACCTCTATGACTTCTAAAGGTCTCAGTGACAAGAAACAGCCAGTTGTTTATAAATTATAGATTCCTTATTTACTTCCAAAGGAAAAATACTGTAATTTTTTTTTCTTGAGTATTCAGTATGATTTACATGATGATCCACTTGCTCATTTGTTTTATAGGTAACAGTGAGTGATTTTTCCTTACCTGTATGACAGGGGTAGACTGTGATTCCTTCCAAGTCTTGTAAGAAACATGCTCCACATGTTCTTCCATGCTCCAGAGGACTCTGCACATGGTGTGGTTGCTACCTCAAGAAGGAGGTTGTAGTGAGGTGGGTTTTGATCTCTTCTCCCAGGTGACTAGTAATAGGATGAGAGAAAATGGACTTGTTGTGCCAGGGGAGGTTTAGGTTGGATGTTAAGAAAAGGTTTTTTTAACTGAGTGATGAGGCCTTGGAACAGGTTGCCCAGGGAGGGGGTGGAGTCACCATCCCATGTCTAGAAGTGTCACAGGGTTTAGTGGTCCTGAGAATGCTCAGTAGATGGTTGGATGTGATGCTCTTGAAGGTCGTTTCCAGCCTTAATGATTCTATGAAATTGGAGAGAGAGAGAGGAAAAAAAAGAGCAGAGTTTTCATTGCCATCATGTATTAGCCTCATCTACTTCTACTTCCATAGAAGCTGGCACCTCTGACTATCATTGTCTCTCATTTTGGTTATACCTCTGGTCCTTTTCTACTTTGGGCATTGACCCAGCTCCTTCCAGCAGGGCTTGGTCTGCTGTCCTGCTGCCCACACCGGTTTTAGAGGGTGTAGAGGGAGAGCCAGCCAGCCTGGTAGCTACTCACTCACCCCAGCTCCCTTAGAAGAGAGAGGGTTGCTGGACTCAGGGGAGCTCCTGCCACCTCTGCTGGCTCAACTGTAAAAGACTCCAGAGGGATTGTTCTCTGAAGCCCAAACTGAAAGGGGCAGGGCAGGCAAGTGAAGGCCTTGGCATGTCAGGTTTCCTTCACCAGGAAAATTTGCATTGTTGACTTTTGGCAGCCACACTCTGGCTTTTTCCCAGGGGGCTCTTTGCATAAGCTTCTGAATTTGCAAAAAACACCTATTTTTGGATGGCCACAGGGGCGTTTCATGGGCAGTTGTTATGTTCTGTGTAGAGGCAGTTAGAGGTCCATTAGTGATTTAGCATAATGCTTCTTGAGTCCTCAGCAGTAGTTGGGGCTTTCAGAAATACTCTGATTGCTTTCTTCAGATGTGGGGTTGGGGAGGGGAAATGATGGATTTAAAAGCTCAGGGAGGCCCAGAGCAGCAGTTCACCCCTTCCCTTGGGTTTAGTAGGGATGTAGTGTGCTCAATCTCCAGGGAATCAGCCACAGTGGGTTTGCTCTTCGTGTTCTTCAGAGTGGGTTTGCTGCCTTTGAACTGCTAGCTCGGTGTGGGTTGTGCTGTGGCAGGGGCTGGAGAGAGCCTGGCTTTCTGAGGCCACACAACACTCAGAGGCTGTGTCATCCATCCTCTGTGCCAGCCTTGGCCTCTGGCAGTTTCAGTTGTGGGTTCCTCTGCTTCATGTTCCCAGGGCTCACTAGCTCAGCAGACGAGTGTGATCTGAAGCAGGGCCATGCTCTCTGACGTGGTAGCTCTCCCTCTGGGCCAGCACAGCCAATTCACCTCAACCATCAGGATGAGGGTGGGATGTCCTCTTTGAGAGTCCAGGGCCTTGCTGGAAAAAAGAGACTGGATGACAGTGTGACAGAGTTCAGAGCCAAGAAAGCCCATCCAGTTTGCTTCCCCAGAGCAGTCACTCCATCCCTCAATGCCAAGTAGCTTTTTAGTTTTCATATCTACCACTTCAGACTTTCCAGAGAGTTCCTGAGATGTTTTTTCTTGCAGTGAAACATGCATGGAGATTATCCTGATAGAGGACAGAATTTGTTGGAGCTTGCTACCCAGCAAGCAAGATCAGATGTGCTCTTTCCAGCCTGAACTGGTGTTTGTGGCCACCTACAGAGCAGATACTCAGGGTGGTGTTGATATCTGGTAGGCACATGGTGTTCCCAGAGCACCCAGAAACAGTGCTGTGCTTGGCAGACCTGTTGCTAAATTTCCACCACCCTCAAGGACCTGAGGGTCTCACTTCCAGCTATTGATGGGGGTGTGGTGTCCTGCTTCAAATCCCCCATGGATTGGTCATGAGGACCTTCAATACCAGAGGGAAGGGCAGAGCAAGAGCTGGATTTCTTGGAGATACTTTGTGGTTGGTCCCTGTGAAGTCATCTGCCACCCATTTTTATTCCTCCTCATTGATGTTATTTTCTTCGTAGATCAAAGGGAAGGAAGAATTCCCAGGCAGGGACACAAACACTGACAAGGGAAACAAAAAGTCCTTGGTTCCAGCTCCTTATGGCTCCCAGTTTGAGAGCACCAGCAGGAATGTGGGAGCCTGGAAGTTCCCATTGCTGGTCAGTACCTTCTGCAGTGTTACTGGAGCAACATCCCTCAACTTTGGGGTGTTTTAATGGTATTTCTGTTTCTGAACAAATGCAGTTTACAGGTATTCCAGTTCTTACCTGTCTGCCTGTTGGAAAATGATAATCATCCCCCATTATTTTCTACTCAAAATACATGTACTTTAAAATGAGTGTATTTGCTTAACTATGCAGCCTTCCCTTTGGAATGGCAAGAAGGCCAGTGGCATTTGATGTAAAAGTTACATGAAGTTGCAAACTAACGTTTTAGTGGTTACTGGTAACTGAGAACCTTTCAGTTCTTTCAGAAAATAGCTGCTGTGGAGACACAAAACAAAGGGGGTTTAGAATTGACTACTTCAATTGGCATGTCCTCTCACAGTACCTAAACCACAACATAAATCTGCCCAGCCTGGGTTTGTTGAATCAAGCAGGGATCTCTCAGTTGTAGAATTACTAGAATAAATTACAATTAAAAAAAAAAGAAAATTAAAGAAATCTGATTGAGATTGTAATATCAAATATTTATCATTTCAACCAGTCTTTGATTTGATGGGAACCAAACTGGTGCTGCCACTGCCAAAAGCCAATCCTCATCATTTATTTTGTGGTCGTATAAATTTTCCTTTGCCTGCTTCTTTAGTGGTATCCCAAATTATAACTCTTCTTAATGGTCAACCTATCTTGGCTTGAATTTTCCCATGCCTGAGGCCCACAATGCTGATTTAGCAGAACAAAAACTTTGAAGATATTTCCTTTTCTCTGCTGTTTATTATATCCTTTGCTTGGTGTGTAGACCACACTCAGAAGCTTAGGTCAACAAGAAACCACCGTTGTGATCAGGCTAGCTCGTGGGAAGCAGCATTCAAATGGTTCCAGTTCATTGTTCTCCTGGGTCTGGGATGATTCCCACAGGTTGGGCTGGGGCTTTGGAAATGGATAGAGATCCCTCCCAAATAACATGTCCCTTGGACAGTCAGTTTACCTGCATCTGAACACTGCTGGTGGTTGCTCCAGGCTGGATGAACGGTCCTTTAAGGAGTAGGGTGGGTTTAGTGCCTGACTGGTAGCCATTCAGGTTGGAGCCTTTGCAAGGCAGACATCAACAACTTGTCATCTATAAAGAGACCATGAAATAATATTTTTAAGTTCTTTTTTTCTTTTTTTTTTTTTCTTCTTTATAAAGTGCTCCAGGATAGTTTCAGTGTTTATTTATTCACTTCTTTTAAACCTTGGAATCTAGACCTATAAATACAGGCTGACTTCATGTTTACAATTAGATAGCTCTTGAATTGATTGATGCTACTTGTTAAAGGAAAAAAAAATAGTATTAAGATATGTTTAGATTAATATTCTTCTGGTTCAGATGTTGCTTTGATACTGGGGTGAAAACTGGGGTGAAACTATCAACTGCTCTCAGCTTTCCAGAACTAGGAAAAAGTTCACCAGCTGTCACAGAAGTAAAAGGAACAACTTTGCCACCAAACTGAATACTTAACTGAAATACTGAAACTTAATAGTAGTTGAGTATTGACAGTTGTGGCCTGATCCTTATCATTCTTTCCATATCAGGGATCTTGAATGTAAATGTTGCATTGGAGATGTCAAGCTGGAGTTTCTAGTTCTGTACTTCATTAATTCTTTTTAGAAGGTGATGTAAGTTTACTAATCCAGGTGAGATTTGGGAGAAATGGAAACCACTTTTCCCATTTACCAAATTATTCCCAAATATCATCTGCAGCTGAATTTAACCAATTCAGAAATGTTTTGCCCCCTTCTTGACAAATATCCTTTATCCAAACTTGGACAAGTAGCCGAGCCAAGAATTACGTTTCCAAGCCGGTGTTTACAAATCTAAATCAATCGTTTGTTTTCTCTCAGATGTTCAGGGTGGAGAGAATTTACTGCCCAAGGGTTTGTTTAATGTTGGGAGAATATGTTTCTATGGCTTTAAGTGGCTCAGAATGGAGTAAAACTCAACGGTTAAATTTCAAACATCATTTATTTATAAACCAGAATCATGTCCAAAATGCATTTGCGCCCGTCGGATATTTCAACTGTGACAATGCACTTTTGATTTACGTCCTTGTTTGTACTGAATGAGATGGCTTAATTGCAGTATATAGTATTAAAGCAAATATTCCAGCTAAAGCTAAGCCTGCTGCTTTTAGGGAGACATCATTGCTGCCTTGACAAGCACCCAAAAACGTTTCCCACTTAAAGGAAAGCGGTCGGAGGAATTTGGCTTGGGCAATTGAGGTTGCACTGTTGCAAAGTGAAGTTGTTTGCTTAGGCAGCCAGCCAGCCAAAACTCGGGCACATCTCTTAACTTTCTGCAGCCTGGGTAGCCCGTGAGACCTCTGCTGACATGGGGACAGGAACAAACGGGCAGCATCTTTCCTACCCTGGATGTGTGGCACCTCCTGCCACGTGCGCTTGGATTAAGCCGGGCGTTCAGTTGCACGTGCCATGAGAAGACCTCAGAGATGACCTGATCCCACCAAAATGCCCAGCTGGTGGTCCAAAAAAAAAAAGACATTTCCTTTCTTGTCTATGCCTATGCTTGGGGGGGCGGGGGGGAGGGGGGCAGGGAAGGGAACGTTTTGTTGCTTTTAATATGAGCTTGGTTGGATTGGTTTGTCTCCCGAGTGCAGTCGTGACGCAGTGTTGTGTTTTATCAGTGCCCACCCCCAGCAGAATTCTTTGCTTAAGAGGAGGCAGATTTTCACCTACTGAATAATCTGGGACTCACATTGATGCTTCTCAGTGTTGTCTCGTGTGCTTCTTCCTGTGCCAGAGTGAATTTTATCCCCGGACTGCCTGGTGTAAGTTATAGCCCTCTTTCTACCCTGTGGAAGTTTGCATGTTCAGATGTGACTGTGCTGAATGATAGGATGTCTATTTTAGACTTCAGCCTGTATTTACAACCAGGTTGCTGCAAGAATTTAGCTCCTTTTTCTTTCGAAACAACTTTGAAATCCTGGGTGAGTTGGAAAGGTTTCTCTCTGTGCTTGTTTGAGCTTTGTTTTGTTTTTATAAACCATGCTTTCATAACCACCAACATTTGTTTTCTCTGAAGGGATCTCAAAGATCTGTAGTGTGGAACCCTAAAAACCACTTGCTTGTTAGAAAGACTTTGTTCAGTCCCTGAAGGATCAGGTTGTCCTTTAATTAGAGAGAAAAAAGGTGTTTGTCAGTGAATGAACAAGGACTGGTTGGTATTTTACTGTCTTGTTTGTGGAGTTGCTGCTGTTCTGAGTGCTGTCTGTCTTTCCAGTGCATGTTTCCAGCAACAGGATCTCATGCTAAATATTTGATAGGCATTTTTGACCTTTCAGTGGTGGGAACAGAGGTTGAGAGGGACTAAGAGAAAGAAGCGTCAGCTGGAATTTTTGGAAGCTGGTGGTGACAGCCCCTCTCTGCAGAGTTGAACTGGATGGGAGTCCTTGGAAAGCTATCAACTGCAGTCTTGTTTCCATATCAAGTAGCAGCAGAAGGATGCTTAAACACAATTCAAATGTGTTGTAATAGGAACTGAGGGGCACAGAAACTTCTGCATATGCAGTCATTTGACTCTTCTTTTGTTGTTAAAGTAAGTCAGGGGTGCTTTTTGTCTATGGGAGCTTTAAACTTGCATCATGCTTGGCCTTGTGACAAGTCCCGGGCATGTAATTTAGAGCCATATAGGGATGTTCTTAGTCTTGAACCAGTTGAATTAATACCACCTTTCATATCCCCAGTGTAGTGTTAGTAATTTAGAGTAGATGGTTTGCAAGCCTTGTGGCTCAAGCAGGGGCTGCAAACGATAAGGGCTATTTGATGTGAACGATGTTGGTAGCGTTGGTGATAAATCAGCCTTGGTTTCTATGCAGAGCAGTGTTTGGTGCCAACAGACTGGGATGCCAGGTCTGGTAGGAGTTTCCGTGCATAGGTGGGGAGCCTGACAGACTGGATTTAGCTGAAAGGCTGACAGACAAAAATGAGAGGAATGGAGTGACCTGCTGGAAGGCTGTGGTCTGGTGAGCATTTCAGACAGACTTTGCAGCCACTGGTAACTAGAAGTGAATCTGCCTGTCAGTACGAATTCAGTGTCCCTGTCTGTCATGAAATGTGTTTCCAACACTTGAGGGGAACAGAAATCCTCTTCCCCTGTCTGTCTGGTCACAGTGTGGAGCAGTTGGAAGAGTTATCTTGACAAACGCTGCTCTAAGCTGCTGCCTTTGGATTTTTGCTCATACTTGGGCAACAGCAAAAGAGTTAAAACCAGGACCTTGCAGAATCTCTGTCCTGGCTGGGAAAGCTTTCAGCTGCAGCACAGGGCGACTTTTGAGGGCACAAGGCACGATGGATACATGGCATGGGCCACACATGGGATGATTTATATACCTTTCAATATCCCACAAGTGCAGTAGGTTGTTCCTTGAAGATTAAAGGACATTTATGGGTCTCTGTTTCCTTTATGTCACACGGTTGGATTGCTGGTGGGTAATGCAATTTGACTGTTTCCCTAGGCTCTGAACTTTATCCTGAGCTTTTCTTTAGCTGTCCCAGTTGTTAGATGCTTCTACATTCTCTTCAGCAGATATTTGTCTGGCAAAACCAAAACAAAAACCCCAACAACCTTGTTTTCCAATTTCTTTTTTTTTTTTTTTTATCAATTAAAACTTCTCTGGGCTTAGAAATGTACTCTGAACAGTCTCCAGAAGAGCTGTCTTAGTCAATATATGTAAACATGACCTAAAATGATCTTGTGGTTACCAGGAGATCCTAACTTTTTTCCTGAGAATTCACTTGTCGTTCTGCATGAATCAAGGTGCTTCCTCACCTAGGTTTTGTTTTCATCTCTCCCTCAGGGAGGAAACAGCATTTTGTGTTGACAGAATTAAAATGAGATGGTTAGCTAGCAACAAAATAAAGTCTGAGGGGGGTGTCTGGATCATCTGCCAGCAGTGCAGAGGGACGTGCTTAGCATTGCCCAAATTCAGATTTTCCTCACTGAAATGCAAGTTCTGTAAGTTTTTTAATCCATTTGAACAGTGGAAAACTTCAACTTGGACCTCCTAACTATGAGACTGAAATTGTGTATCATAAAAAAAACTGCTAGCTAAAGAAAACCAAACTTGCCTTGAAGCAGAATTGGCTTCTGCAACTATAAATTTCACCTCCAGACATTTCTCTTTGCTCTAACAGCCACAAGAGATGCAGTCCAGCCTCAGCTCCTGCAGCTCCCCAGTGCCCAAGGATGAGTTTTGCAGTGCAGGGTTCAGGAAGGGCTGGTTTGGGAAGAGTTGGCCCAAGTCTAGATAAGAAAATGAACTTTCCCACCTGGGTGTGGAGACCTTGTCTGTCCCACAGGTAAATGGGAGGCTTTGCTGGGGTCTAGCAGGCCAGGTTGCATTGCACATGGTGTGCTCAGAGCTGTGTTGATGAAATCTGAGTGCAGGGGAGAAACAGGGCAGGACTTGTCACTGTCAGGCAGAGAGCAGATCTGCCATTCCCTACCACCCAGTGGGGTTTTTTTTCCCCATTTTCTTGTCCCATGCAATACCAGAGGCTCTTGGGTTAGATTAGGTGATGAGGGGCAGAGCTCAGCATGTCTGAGCATGCCAGATGTATTTTGGGCTCTAGAAAGAAGCACGCTACAAGATTTAGTCTGTATTTAGTCCCTGGCCTACTTTGCAGGATATTTTGCATTTCTGAAAACTTTCTCAGCAGAGATGTGCTCCCCCCATTTTCTTTTTTGGCTTTTTTTGCCTTTAAACCTTTAACATCCCTTACAGTTATGTAAGGTTGGAAGTAGTAACATGTAGCCATTCAAGGGCTGCCTCTTTTTGGTTTAAAATGTGTGTTTATTCCCTTTTCTCTTTCCCTTTTGGTTTTCATCTCCTTGAAGACCAGGCTTGGCCGTTGCTGTGCTCTGCAAACACAGTGCACATCAAGTTGAGCCTCCCAAGTTTTGGAGGAAGCTCTACTTCAAACCATCATCTTGCATAAAGTGACCTCTTACTAAAGCCATCCTTTTCTCCCCAGGCTGTATATTCCATTCCACACACAGGGAGGGAGAGAGATGTTGGAGCTGAGCCCTTTGCCAAAAGCCCTGCCAACAGAATTTGGGAGTCTCTTTGGCCTTCACAAGGTGTTTTAGGAGCACACACACTCTTGAAGGCTCGATTTCTTCGGGATCATTTGGAGTTCTTCCCCCAGCCCCTGCCAGGGAAGCTATTAAAGGCAACCTTGTGACTTAGTGGTTTATTTTGGAAGCTGCAGGAACTCTCTGTGGCTGGAGGAGCCACTTCTGTCCCGTGAACTCCACTGCAGCAGTGGCAAGTTACAATCCCCCAGCTCTTCCTTATCCTGGAAACTGGGTCACTGTGGTAAACTGGTTGGTAAGTGGAGAAAAGGCAGATCCCCTCTGGGAATAAGGGTGTCTGAAGGAAACAGGGCTCATATGATCAGTGTTTGTGGATGCTTGTGTGGCTCAGTCAGCTTTGCCCATTTTCAGGAGAGGAACTGGGGCACTGAGGCTAAAGGTACTGTGGAAATCCATGCAGGAGGAAGAATTTCATCATTAATCTCCAGGATCAAGGAAGGACCCTAGTCCAGCACTTCACCTCCTAGCAAAAAAAAAAGCTGCTATACACAACAGAAATTTAAAAATGAGTTAATTTAACAGAGTTTTGTCTTCCTTCACAGGCAAACAAGTGCTAGCTTTCATTGTTTCTGCCAAGCAGCATTTGCCTTTTCTGTCTCATCAATTATAAAAAGGCAACAAGTCTTCAGCCATCAAAAATGCATTGGTGCTTCATTTTCTCATGTTGCCTCATAGCAGAAAAATCCTTTTACAAATGTTTTGAGCTCTTAAGACCTCCTGAGATGTTATTTTAGAGTGTAAAGCATTCGAGGGTCGGTGTCTGCCCCATGTCTGAAAAAGACCGGAGCAACAGTTGTTCAGCCAATTTGGAGCCTGGAGAAAGAGTCATCTTTTCTGCAGAAGATGTCTGTTTAGAGAAAGCATCAATCCTTGACATCACCTTCAGGTTTTTCTAGGAAACACTTGTGTGTTGGTGTGGGATTTTCCAGGCTGGTTGTTCTCAAGAATCCAGCAGCTCAGGAATACATAAAATCTTTCTTAATTTTTAACTTGGGTTTTTCTGAGGGTTCAGAGACCTTTCCACCACAGAACCTCCTGTGCATTGAGGTCCCCAAGAGAAATCAAGCATGGCCCTGAAACTGTGGATTGAGGCTGAAGTGACTGTGGGGAAACAGAGGAGGTGGTGTCAGGGCTTTTCCTCTGATCTTATCCCCTGATCTTCTGAAATCCTCCTTAAAATGTGTGGAGTTCACTGGGGGATATTTGCTGCTAAATGCTGATTTAACCCCTTGCAGCTTCCAAAATGCCATTTTTCTGGAGCCAAACAGGATGAATAGGAAAGCAGAGGGTGGCATGGGATGCCTTCGTGGCAGCTGCTAGCAGAAGAGAAGCAGCTCTCAGAAGAGGCAGAAGGTTTGGGCAAATTTGCTTCTGGCTTTTGACCATCTTGACATCAGTGTGGGCCTTACTGCTCTGCTTAGCAGTGTTTAGGATGGTGGAGGTTCTATTTAATGTTCATAAAGATGGAAAGGATGAGTGCCAGGAGAATGGAGCCAGGCTCTGCTCAGTGATATAGGACAAGGGGCAGTGGGTGCATCTGGAACATGGGAGGTTCTGTGTAAACATGAGGAGAAACTTCTTCCCTGTGAGGGTTCCAGAGCCTGGCACAGGCTGCCCAGGAAGGTTGTGGAATCTCCTGCTCTGGAGACTTTCCAAACCTACCAGGACACGTTCCTGTGTGACCTGATCCAGGTGACCCTGCACTGGCAGGGGGGTTGGACTCCATGATCTTTCAAGATCTATTCCAACCCCTAACATTCTGTGATTTCAAGTCCCTTTCTCTCCTTTTATTTTTGGTTTGAAAGAGCTCACTCTTCTTTCAGAAGATTAGACTAATTAGGGAATAATTCAGATGCAATTGAAAAGGTGATCTGAAAACTATCAAAAGAAACACTAAAAGATGCTTAAAACTCTGGTTTGGACAGAAGTGGTAGTAATTGGTAGGAAAGAGCAGAGAGCTCAACTTTCTAGTTAAACTTTTTTTAATGGATTTCTCTTGAGCTGTAGGGATACGTGGGAATAGAGCAATGATTGTGCTGGTTCAGGGACTGAGAAGCTATAAGAAAGTTGTATTCTTCTGTGGTAACCACAGCAGATGGAGATTAATGCTCCTCAGAGTAGTTCAGTGGCGTTCCCTAGACAGACAGAGATAAAATCATTTTCAGAGGAGTCCATCCCTGGCTGCAGCTGATAAATAGCTCTGCTGAGGTTGGTGGAGCTCAGTGATACACATCAGCTGGGAATCAAGCTCTGTATCCTACACCCCTTATACTCACTGGGTGCAGAATCAGGCTCTATATCCTACACCCCTTACACTCACTGGGTGCAAAAAGCCAAGAGGAATTCTTCTAGAAAGAGGGCTCAGCACACTGCTTGGTCAACTCAAGAGCAACAGAGCCCCCCAGTCATTAGAATCACAGAATGTCAGGGGTTGGAAGGGACCTTGAAAGACCATCTTGTCCAACCCCCCTGCCAGAGCAGGGTCACCCAGACCAAGAAGTTGCTGAGAAGTTGCTGAGAAGTTGTTGTTGGTCAGCAATACTGCAAGAAAGAAATTGCTTCAGAGGTAACCTAATTGAAATATTTTTTGCTTTAGGATTAGAACAATCACACACTGAGGCAGGACCTCATTCCTAAATTTAAATCATTCTGAAAACACTCCTTGTTTTGGGCTCTGCTGAGAATCCCCCTTTTGTTTTTTGCTTAGAAAAGAAAAATATAGATTTTTTTTCTTTTTTTTTTTCTCGTTTTTTTTCTTTGTGTCTCTTCTGTTGCAGGACAGACCATCGCAGCTGCACCGGCTTGGGAGCAAACTATGGAATGTGTTCCACTGCTGAGCCAAGGCGGCCAAATGAACAGTACTCCTAGTAGTTTGAAAACCAGCAGTTAGCAGTTTCTTCACATCCCACCCCTGCCCAGCCCTCGCCAGAGAGAGAGAGACTCATTGTTTCCCAGAAATCTGCTTTCCAAATCCCTCTGGGTGCCCTCCAGCCTCGCCTGATTAACTCTTTGACAACCGACCGGGAGGGGGGTGTGGGCGGAATTCTGTGGGGGGTGGGGAGGGGGGAGGGTGGGGGAGATGGCCATGGCGGAGTA
>JAOEGS010023224.1:17028-29676 GCA_025447755.1 Corythornis vintsioides
GGGGGGAAGATGGCCATGGAGGAGTACCTGTGGATGGTGGTGGTGGGCTTTGTCATCGCCTTCATTCTAGCCTTCTCCGTCGGGGCCAACGACGTGGCCAACTCCTTCGGCACGGCCGTGGGCTCCGGGGTGGTGACTCTGCGCCAGGCTTGCGTCCTGGCTTCTGTCTTTGAAACCACCGGCTCCGTCCTGCTGGGAGCCAAAGTAGGAGAAACCATCCGCAAAGGGATCATCGATGTCAACCTCTACAACAGCACCGTCCCGCTGCTGATGGCCGGGGAGGTCAGCGCCATGGTCGGTGAGTCCGGGCGTTCCCAGTCCCAGGGATCGGGGGCTCTGTGTCCTGTTGCCGGGGAATATCCCGCCTTCTGGGGTTGTGTGATTGCAGGAGCCTGCGTTCCTTGTGATTTTAGTCTCCTGAGGTCTTTTCTTTGTTGTTGTGGTTTATTGCTAATCACAGGATCACAGAGTGTCAGGGATTGGAAGGGACCTCAAAAGATCATCTGGTCCAACCCCCCTGCCTGAGCAGGTCACACAGGAACAGATCCAGGTGTGGTTGGAAAGTCTCCAGAGCAGGAGACTCCACAGCCTCCCTGGGCAGCCTGGGCCAGGCTCTGGCACCCTCACTCTTTTTCCTTACGTTTCCATGGAACCTCCTCCGCACCAGCTTGTGCCCATTGTCCCTTTTCCTATCCCTGAATGTCCCTGAGCAGAGCCTGCTCCATCCTCCTGACACTCACCCTTTCCATCTTTAGAACCATTAATTAGGTTGCCCCTCAGTCTCCTTTTCTCTTGCTCATAAATGACAGTTTTCCACAATCCATCTTTTCAAAAAACCCAACTTAAACATAATGGATCATATCTCTATATTCCTAAGGGTGCTGACAATATTCTTTGGAAGCATTTTCCATGGGAAATATCTGAGCACAGCCTTTGGGACTGTACAGGAGATCCTGCAGGCACAGCAATTTGCAATGAACACCTATGAGAAGCGATTACCTAAATTGTGTTTATTAAGCACAGCAGAGCCAAACACATTTGCTTAAGCTGATTGTCCAGCTAAGTGCTGGCAATTAATCATTCCCTTCACCCGGGAGAAAACTAAAGAAGCAGTAAAAACAGCTGGTCACATATTTAAGGTCTTTAATTTTTCTGACTGCAACCCACAGTGGTCCAGCCTACCTTAGAATCTGGTCCACGTGCTTTTGTTTGCAGTTCAATTAATCTCCACTCAGAACAAATAGCATATTCTGAGGTAAGCAGCGTTAAGCTGCAGCATTTACTCTTTGTTTATATGCAAGGAGGCTTTGTGAGCTTTTGGAGAGCTCCCTGGAGGAGCAATAGCAAACTGGCTTGGAAAGGGCAGGAGGCAGCAGGAAGGAAACCCTTTCTCTGGGGGCAAAGGCAGCCCGGGCAAGGGGCCAGCTTGGCCAGCCCACCACCACTTCTCCAGCCTGGCAGGTCTGTGGCATCCCACCGTGGGGTGATGGGATTATCCAAGCGTTGCAGCATCCTCTGTTTGCAAGGGGTGATCCACTCAAGAGTTTCTTCCTTAAGCCTTCTGAAATAGAACCTAAATATGATTTCCACCTAACCCCTTCTCCCCACAGTTTTTGGGCAGGACCTGCATGTGAGATGGGTGAATTCATGTTTTACGTGCAGTTAATTTCCTATTTTCTTTAGGGAAATGGAAAATTTTTGCCCCCTTTCTTTTCGATGGTTCAAAGTGGACATTGAGTGCCAGTTTCTGGACTTATCTGTGTGCTTGAGAGCAGGGAGGTGGTTTCTCTGAATTTCACTGCCCCTGACCCTCCTGAAGGTTGTCTATCTTTCCTTACCAAGGGGAAGAGGGGTTGGTTAGTGAGGAATCCCTGCTCCTTCCCCAAACAGTCCCTCTGTGCATCAGATGCTCTTGAGCACCCCTATCAGTTCCTCTTTCCTGATGTTTTCCGAGGTCAGTTGCAGGTTTCTGGCCTCCCCCCCAAGCTCTTGGTGCCATTCTACCTACATCATTAACCTTCTGCTTCCTGAGGTAGCTCCATCACTTCCCCGGGCACGTGCCTGGGAGCAGCTTACACCATCTGGAATGTCAGTTACCTGCACCTCCTGACCTTCACCTTCCTGATACTCATGGTCCCCAGTGAAGGAAGGGTCCTTTACATTTTCTGCACCTATTTCTGGCATTCTGATCCTGGCCAGGCAAAGTTTGAAGTCTCAGATGCCCCCTGTGGAGGCCACTGGCCAGAAGCTCAAAGAAAACAACTTATTTGCATGTGTATTTACATAAGCCTGCGTGAACTTGATGACCAGTTGCATTCCCTTCCTCCATGGAATACCAATGTGGAATTAGGAAGAAATTCCACATTTTAAATCTCAGAATTAATCACAAGTTACAAACTGCAGATTTCAGTTGGGTTTTTTTCTCTCTCTCTCTAAACCATCTCCAGCTTGGATGTAGGATATTTTTTCCCTGTGTTTTCTCTGAGCTTTCCTGGCTGTTTTCTTTTCCTCTTTCTGTTTTTCCTCTGCATTTCCTGCCCTTCCCTTCCCCCCCACCCCATTCTCTCATGCCTCATGATCATGTTTTTGCAAATGGACTTAGCTTCTGAATTTCGATGAGGCTTAAATGAGTCAACAATCTGGGAGAGACCAAAAGTCACTGTATCCTCTTTCCAGATGTTGGAGGAAGATCCTTTGATGCTTGCAGCAAACAGCAGATGGTGATTTTCAGGGCAACCTTCTCTCCTAAGAGAAAAAGAAGCAGGGAGCAATGGGATTAAAATAGTCAAAATATAACATTTTAAAAGAATTTGTTAACATCTTGAAATGTGGTTTGTTAGGCAGTTGGGAAGAGAGGGGCTGTTGCTCTTGGGAGTAAATGGCAGTTATTCCCTAACATTAACCAGTTGTCAGGAGTTGCCTCAGTGTTGTTCTGGTGGCCCAAGGCAGCAGCTGGTGTGACCAAGGGGGTGCCACTGACAGAGAGGACAACCCAACTAGGGTTAGCAAAGCAAAGTACTGATGTAGTCCTACAGATGGTGTGGCAACCCATGGGGCTTGCAGCTCCCACACAGCTCCTGAGCCTCAGGATGTGGTGCCTTCAGCAGCAGCAGGGGAGCATGAAACACACCCTGGGCCAAAAGCCAGCACTGGTGCCAGGGCAATCCCCAGCCACACAAGTCTTTGAGGAGACAGCAACTGGGAGGAAGGTGTGTATGGCCACCAAGCATGGAGAGGCTGAACGTGGGGCTCTGTGGCAGGTCTAAAGAGCCTCCTCCTTCCTAGGCTGGTTTTGCAAAGATAAAACTGGGGACATGCATTTTAAGTTCAAGTTTTGGTGTAGGCAGGTGAGGCATTGCAAGCCCCAGAGGAAAGTCCTGCTCTGGGTTGGTTTGTGTTCTCTTCTGCTCCTTAAACTTCTTTAGACCACACATTGTCCTTCTCAGACCATCCATCAGTTCTCCACCACTTGCCCTCTTGTTCTCCTGTTGGTTTTCAAGGTGAAGCTGATGAAATAAGGAATAGTGCCCTACCTTCTCTGCTTCCCCCCTGAGAAAAAATAATCCATCAGCTCTCACTACCCATTTGCAGTGTGACATTTCCCTGTTTCTTAGGTTGAGTATTCTGTAATTAGTTATCTGTGGCTGAGCTTTTCTGTTTGTTGGGCTCTTTACAGATGTTACCATCTGTTTTCACTTTCACCTCACTTCCACTTGCTGCTTTCAGTTCACGTCAAAGGGTTCAAAGGGTGTTTATTTTAGTACAGGGGAAGAGAAGCCAAAAAATTAAAGAGCAGGTGGTCCTTGTTTCATCTAGAATTTCCAATAGCAATGGGAGTACCAGTTGTTTTGGGATAGTACTCCAGGAGAGATCAGTTTTACCAACTGGTCGACTTCCAAATGGGGCTGTGGGTGTTGCCAGTAAGTCACCATTTGCAGCTGGCTCTGTTTCAAAACCTTCAAGCCACCCTCTCCTGTGACAAATGGGGATGGAGGCTGAGACTTTGCATTGCAGAGTATGTTCAGCAACCTTGCTGGACATCACCTGTGTCTGCTCTGGAGCTGTGAAGAGGTGACACGAGCCAGAAAATACAGGCAGCACTTTAATTGCTGCCACTGGGACCTCTTAACCCATGAAGGATTAGTCCTAAAGCCATGAAATCTTCAGATGAAGAGATCTTCCTGAGCATCCTCTAATATTTAGATGAGATCCACTGAAAGTTTGTGTCACTGCCAAAATGATGCTTTGACAGTGTGAGAGGAGCAGGAATCCTGGATCCCTGCAATGTGAACATGCCATAGCATGGAGCTGTGTGCTTGAGGGCTTGGTGGCCAACTGATCTAGCTCCTGAAAGCTGGAACTGAAAACAGACAAGGCACCTCTCTGGTGCTTGGGGGTCCTTTTTTGAGTCATCTGTTTGGACACCAGACATCACATTTCCTTTTATAGACCATTAACCACCATCTCTTAATTAGTTTGAAGCCCTTTTCCTTATGCCAAGGGCATCTTTGGCTACTCTATGTAGGATAAATCTTTTTTTTTTTTTGCAGTTCAGTATTTCTCCAGAGCTTCAAATGAAAGCAGTGAGAGTCCTTATTTCCTTCTAATTCCATTTTTCCTATAGAGGACTCCACATGGCTGTGCATCACTAAGAGAAGGCATAAAAACTCCCCACAATTTGTAGCTTTCTCTGGTGGCATCTGAATTTAGGAGCATGGGTAGTTCATTAGTGAAATGCTGGATGATCACTTGGGGACTTCCAGGTCCAGCTCTCATGAAGGAGATTTTCTAAGCTTGGTGAAGAGAGCTTGTGTTTAGTCAGACGGGTTCTAAGTACCAAAAGCCTCCAAATAAAGAAAAGCAGAACTGTTTTGTGTCTAAAAAGCCCTTAGTAATAAGAAGTCATGAGTAAGATGCATTCAAAAGCTGTAAAACTGTCTTGCTGTCTGCTTGTAGAGACAGAATAGGAACAAAACTCTCTTTAGGAGCTCTCTGCTGTGCCCCTGGGGCGTAGGCAGTAAATGAATGTGGGTACGTGGCGAGGAATTTTCTGTGTGCCATTACTGTTACTGTTGTTATTTATGACAATAGTTTGTTTGGTTTTTGTTTGTTTTGGGCTTTTTTTTCCCCTAGGTTCTGCTGTCTGGCAGCTGATTGCATCTTTCCTGAAACTCCCAATATCAGGGACCCACTGCATCGTAGGTGCCACCATCGGGTTCTCTCTAGTGGCCATCGGCACGCAGGGAGTCCAGTGGATGCAGCTGGTCAAGATTGGTAAAGGCTCTTTGCTTTTATACCTCTGGGTGTGTGAAATGATGTGGGCTGCCCGTGAGGAACCTGCTCTGTGCTGGTAGAACTCCCTCCCTAAGGTGTTTTCCACCTGAAGACACACTGGTGCCCTGCTCAGTGTGTCTCCAGTGGAGGAAGGTGTAGGATGCAAGTTGCACTCTTCCCAGCAGCAGGCTGAGGACACGTGGTCCCTCAGAGCCACGTTTCAAGGTGACATTCCTCCTCTTCTAATTCTTCTCGTGGCAGCTCATACCACCTCCTCCTTGCTCTCCACAATGCTAGCCATCGTGTCAATGCCCACAGTCATGTTTCTCCACCCACCAGCTTCAGGCAGGCAAAAGTTGGGCATGCAGCAGATGTTTAACTCACAGCCTCCCACTGCCAAGATCAGCACAGCCAAGCAGGGATGTGAAGTTTTCATTATTGTTTGGGAAGCCTTGTAACCCGAGTTGCAGCCTAAACCCCTGTACTAAAAGGACATGATGCTGAAGGCATGGGTGTACAATTGAGCCTTAGAGAAGTTGGAGCAATGTGTCTTTTTTTATTTTATTTTAATTCTGTCAAAAGCAGCAGACACTTTGCAGTGACAGCAGAATCAATCTGTTAACCACGCTGCAAATCACTCCTGGAGGAGATTTCCACAGTGCTGCCCTAATCTGCTTTTATTGAAATCAGTGGGAGTTTTGCCACCTACTTCAGCTAAATCAGTCCTGGACACTTACAAATCTGGCCTGCAAAAAATGTACATGCATGGGTTCATTCCAGTTGGTGCTTCCATGGCATTTTGGAAGTGGAGGCTCTGTGAGAAGTGTGGCCTCATGCAAGGTGCAGTTGCTTTCCACTTGCCTGCAGCATTCACAGTGATAGTGATGAGGAGATTAAAGGGCTTTCCTGGTTCACTTTGAAGGAGCTTTCCTGGTGAATTTGATTGCTAAACTTGCAGAAACATTGGGAAATGCTTTGGCTGAGGCTTCTAATATTGCCTTAGACTTTCATGAGTGGCAGTGACATTGAGTTGCACCAGTTGTAAGTAAACATAAGGAACATTCCTTCCAGTTGTACAAGACCTGTTTCAAATGTACTGCTTATTAACTGCTTGATCACTTGACTGTGAAACAAAATGACTGTTTCACATTTCATTCTTATTTTTCTTTGCTGCAGTTGCCTCTTGGTTTATTTCCCCACTGTTATCTGGATTGATGTCTGGAGTCCTCTTTGTGCTGATTAGATTCTTCATTTTAAACAAGGTAAAGAAATCTCATTATTCTAATGAGTGCTTGGTATGAGGGCTGTGTTCTCACCTCCCATTTGGGTGGTGGCATTTCCAGAGTTTAACATCTGTGGCTTGCTCTTCAGATAGGAGACCAGTCTGGTTTTTTTTAATAGCCATTGGAACTGTACTTGCTTTTAGCAGTACTGAAAGCTCAGAGTAGTAATTTGACAAGTATTTGAGGCTTAGAAGTTGCTATGTGATAATTAATACTGTATATTCTGCTTAATTAAAGGATGGTACATTGAGATTGCTTCTGTAGTAGTACAAATGTATTGGCATTGGCACAGTCTCACTGTAGCTGTTCTGACTGTAATTTAAACAGAACAGTTCTCCCTTGGAGATACTCTAACAGGTAATTCAGAGCTGTGAAATGTTAAGCTTTGCTCTTTAGCATGTTGGACACTGAGAGGTGGTCATTTGCATATTTCTTAAATTCTCTAGAAACCAGGATCCATGGCTTTTAGTGACCTCAGTCAAAAATGGCAGCTTTGAGATAACTTCTCTGGTGTGAAAGACAATTTGCCTGTCACCACAGCATAAGCTGGAAACCAGAACACTTTTATCTGCTCTTTCCACTTCCCTCACACCACTCAACTTGCTAAACTGGGGGAGTGCCATGCATGACAATGACCTGAAATAAGGGGCACTGTATTAGCACTTATACAGGCAACTGAAATAGAGGAGGGATTAATTCTGTTGCTATAAATAACACCACCTGTAACCTCAGCTTCATCCTTCTCTATTTCTGATGGGGAAAAAAAAATGCCAGCAATAAAATCAGGTGATAAATTTGATCAGGCTCAGCTTTGAATGTAAAATTGACTCAAGTTGCTTAAAGGATGAGGAAAAATTTCTCTGTTGCATTCAAAACCTAACAGCTTCATAAATCAGTCATCAAAAGCACATGAACTCTGGTCTAACTCTGGATCTGTTCCTATGTGGGCTGCCCTGGGTGACCCTGCTCTGGCCAGAGTTGGACTCCATCATCTCCGGGGTCCCTTACAACCCCTGCCATTCTGTGGTTCAATCACAGAATTACAGAATAATAGAATGTCATGATTCTATGATAAATGCCACATATTTAAACATTCAAGAGGCAGGAAAAGTTCAAACTAAGGAAATTGTCCTCTGCCTTCCATCTGTGCCATTCACAAAGGAGCAAGATCTGTGAAGCTTCTGCCATAAGCAGGTAGTGACTTGTGCATGAAAAGGGAGCAGCATTTTAGCTTCTGAGTCAGTGGGCTGGTGTAGAGCTTAGTGCCCTTCTTGGGGTGTCTGTCAACAGCAGCTGGCCCTGCAGCTCTGGGATGAGGACGCGGCACAAGGGCGGCCGCAGCTTTCCATTGGCTCGTGGCAGCAAGAAACAAACCCACGTTAGCCAGCCCACAGCTCCTCCAGGCTCTTTGCAACCCACGTGGAGCCTCTCAAAAGGCCAAAGCAGCCTCCTCACAAAAGCCAAAGCAGCCTCCTGACAAAAGCCAAAACAGGCTCCTGACAAAGGGCTGTTTCCAGGGCTGCACGGGCCGTTTCCGCCGCGCCGTCAGCTGAGCTTTCCCTCCCCAGTGCCAAGGGCAGTGGTGCTGAGTGAGGCTCCCTCCCTTTGCCTGGGTTACCCCCTGACTACAGCCAGGCACTTTAATAGCTCAGAGGTTTCTCTTTGCTGCTGGAAAGCACCAGGCTGCCTTGGTCAAAACGGAGTGGTTGGCATTAGGATTTTTGCCATGGGTGCGTGACACCCGTCAGTTGTGCCTGATGAAGGGGACTCCTCATGTCAGGGATGAGGTCAGTAAGAAAACGTAGAAAGAAACCTGCCCCCAGGTAACCCAGCAGGTCTACAGGTGACTTGAGAGTACAACCCACTTCCCTGGTTCCCATGAACAGGGTCAAGCTTCCCCAGAATGCTGGTGCATGCCACCAGCATTGTGGATTCAGGTGTAACCAGATACATCACCCCCCTTTCCTCACCATCCACCCGAAAGCTCCCCTTGCCAGGCACTGACTCGGGAGCACATCTTTTCCTCACAATGGTCTATCCTGACATGAATCTGGTGGAAAACCCAGTTAATATTCCCTTTTCCCCTCTGATTTCTACACAGGAAGACCCCGTGCCCAACGGTCTCCGTGCCCTGCCGGTGTTTTATGCCGCCACCATCGCTATCAACGTGTTCTCCATCATGTACACGGGGGCACCGGGTGAGTCTTGGGGAGCACACACTCCTCCTCCTGCTCAAGGAGTTAATGAGGGCAGGAGTAAATCACAGTTCTCCCCACCTGCTCCTCCTGTTGGTGTCTGCTCAGGTTGGTGGGGAGGAAGAGCACAGCTACAAAGTTAGTCCCTCTTTGGAGGAATCTTGAGCTGCCAGTTTGAGCTTTGAGCTCATGTGGAGCTCTCAGAGCTAGTCCAGAGCAGGCAGTAAGAGCAGGTAGGCTGTTTGCACTCCCTCTAATGCTCCACTGAAATCAGCAGAGTCATTGTGCTGGAAGATCTGGAGCCTATTAATTAAATTTACTCCTTTCCCTTCAGTGATAAGCAGCTCCCAGCCTGTTTATTGCTCTGAATGCAGCTTCTGTCTCAGGTGCTGTGGTTTTGTTGCAATGTAGTAGAAGTGATGGGTGTCATTTTCAGGACTTTATTCGATATTTTTGTACGTATTTGTATGTATTTTGTGTGTTATTCTATCTTTTCTGTGCACTTAGAGGTTTATGTTTATTTACATTTGTGCTTCTATTTGCCCTTGGATTTGTATTTTTTTTCTATTTACGTTCATATGTTTGTATTCACACATTTTACCAGTAAATATTTGCATTTACATGTTTATGTTTAGTTAAGCAGGGTTCAGGTGCTTGCAGCAGTAGAGGTCAGAAAAAAGCTTTTCAGTTCTCTCAATGACTTTATTTGAAGACTCTGGTCATTAAACATTATCTTTAGATTAGGTTATTGCCCCAGAGCCATAAATGAACAGGTAATTGAGGAAAGACTCATGAACATGCCCCTGAATTAAGAAATCTGATGTAGAGAGTGACCTTTTTGGAGTAGAAAGTGGAAAAAAACCTGATGCACTAGGAAGTTCTGGGTACATGCAGTCAGTAGACTCTACTTTAGCATTAGTAGAAATTAGTAGCATTATTGAAACTAAGAAAAAGTTTGAGAAGTTCCCAACTTGAGGGTAACAGAACTTAACTATCCTTTCTCTGAAGTCTAATTGGCTACGTATCCAAGATGTTTCACAGTAAATCAGCTGTATAACCAACATTTCCTCATTAATTGTGCTGCAGAAGTAGGTCAGGCACTCTGCAGTGACTCATTAAGCAAAATAAATGAAATAAGAATCTTAATGTCCCTTCTGGTTCAACTTAGCAGGCTCTGAATAAAAAGGTGGGACTCCATTTTTTGACACTCAGGAAATACACATTTCCTCTCCAAGGCCTCTGTCCTGGCAACATTTGCTCACAAGGATGAGTTAATCATGTATGTTTTAAGATAGGTGTGCACGTGTGGATTTGAAAGCTCAGAGCCCAAGCTCTTTCTTCATTAAGGGTCTGATCAGTGAATTGAACACATGCAAGGAGCTCTGATGGGCTTTTAGCAACAAGAATTATTGTCAGACAAGATTGTGCATTGCAGGAGTGAAACCTCAGCTCTGAGTGTTACATTAAGCTATTATCTTAAGCAAATAATGGCTTTGATTAAGCATCAGGCTTTATTGATCAGGCCAAAGGTCAGGTAAATACTTCCCCTGTGGGCCAACATGATTTAACATGCATTAATGTATAAAAATAATTGTATAATAATGTATAAAATCACTGCAAGCTCTGAGTTTTACCCCCCTTCTTTGGCAGGAAGATCACAGTGGGTAACAGAACTGGAAGACCAAACCTGCAAATGTTTGCATGTCATCTAGACTTTTAAATGCTGCTCTAGCTGATCTATACATTAAAAACAACTGGCTCACTCACCTTGGTTTTGATGACATTGTGTCCACGTGGGCTTTTCTGCAACTGACTGCTCTTCCACTGACTGGGCTAATTAAGTCATATTAATTGAAGGTTTGCTTGGGTTTTGTTTGTCTCCACAGTTCTGGGCCTGGTGCTGCCAATGTGGGCCATTGCTCTGATATCAGTCGGTGTATCCTTAATATTTGCTGTCTTAGTCTGGATTTTTGTGTGCCCCTGGATGAAGAGAAAAATAGAAAGTAAGTAGTTGCTTGATGAAATACCATTGATGTGAAAACATGGAAAATTTCAGAGCTGGAAGTGCCCTTGAAGGGTCACCTAGTCCATCCCCACCCACAGGCAGGATGTGCTTGAACTATTCCTCATGTATTTGTGTAACCTGCTCTGTAAACCTGCAGTGGTGGAGATTCAAAACCTCCTCAGGCAATCCATTGCAGTGCTCACTTCTGGAGTCTAGCAGAAACAGGAAAACAAATCCTGGAATATAATCCACTTTATCATTTATTAAGGAAACATCACAGGGGAAAAAATCCTGGCAGAATTATTATCTTTCATTTAACTTTATAGTGAGATGAGCTGAGCACAGCTTTTAGCTTCATAGTATTTTGCTTCTTTGCCACTCTCAACAAATACCATGTTTAAATGCAGAGAAAAAGGCTCATTTTTCCCTAATAAATCAGCTTTTAATAAATCAGTCTTTTACCTCAAAGAAGCAGATACTTCAGAATTGTCTCAGATAATTTTAGTACAGTTAAGTGTTAAAAAGAAATAAAGAATGTGTGTGAACCAGAGCCAGGTTATTGCATCCACGTGGGTCTGTGCTGCTGGAGCAACCAGTGGAAACCCAAGAATCAAAGGGTTTAAAGGTTGGGTTTAAAATGACACCACTGTTGTTTCTTTAGGCCGGTTAAAGAAAGATGCTGCACTGTCGAGGGTGTCAGATGAAAGCCTTGATAAAATCCAAGATGAAGAAACTCCAGTCTTCAAAGAGCTTCCTGGTGCCAAAGCATCTGATGAGAGCACCATCCCCCTCACTGGTTCAGGAACAGAAGCTGCTGGGGCATCAGATCCTATTGCCAATGGAAACCATCCACGTGTCCCATATGGTAAGGAGCTAAGACACAGAGGGTTTCTCTTCTCCCTGGTTTGGTTTCATCACTGCAAGCAGGTCTCTGTTTCAAGAGGTAAATTGGAGTTGGGGATTCCCATTATTCTTGGGAAAGATGCTCATTTTGCAAGTGACATTATTCAGAGAGGATTTAAAACCAAAACAATGACATTTTGTTTAGCTGTCTTTCCACTTGAAGCAGCTGAAACCAGAATTACTTTCCTTTTTGCTTCACTTTGTATCCCTAATGGTGTTTCCATTCTTTTACGCAGTGGAAAAACACAGTGAATGCAGATTTACTGCTGGGTGAAGGTTAAATTCAGCATAAAGTTGATTAGCAGGAGACAAAAAAGATTTGAGCTTTAGCTGACAAACATGTGACCATTTGGAGAGCATCCACTAGACAAAACAACCCCTCACACTTTGTTTTCTGAACATCTCTTGGTGAGAAGCAGCTTTTTGTGCTCAAAAACCAGCTAAACCAACTCTGGATGTGGCACAGGGGAAATCTGGAAAGTGAAAAACAAAGGAAAAGAGGTTTGGAATACTGGTTTGGCTGGGATGTGTGTGCTCATGTGCAGTGTAGATGGGGAGGAACCACCAGCTTCATAAAATTACAGAGAAAAATGTTGGAAGAACTAAGGAAATATTTCTTCAGAACAGGAATTTTTTTGGCTTTCTGTTTGTTTTGGTTTTTTTCTGGTTGTTACTGTTTTGGTTTGGGTTTTTTTGTAGTTTTTTTGGGGGTTTTTTTGTTTGTTTTTTTTTAAATTATGTAGATGTCTCTCAAACAAAAGTTATTTTTGACAGGTGACCTCATATTCAGTACGAAATGACATTAAACACCTTTCCTGACATCCTTACTCTGCCTGTTCTGTGAAGACAAAACCCCCAGAGAACTCTTGAGCTTAAGTCACAAGGAAGGAATTTTATAGAAATTTTTTTATATAGATAGAAATTTTATAGAATTTAAAAAATTTATACAGACATTTTCTAGAATTTTAAAAATATATAGAAATTGTAT
>JAOEGS010023226.1:22122-34107 GCA_025447755.1 Corythornis vintsioides
GAGTCTCCATCTCTGGAGACACTTAAGAGCCACCTGGATCTGTTCCTGGGTGACTTGGTCTAGGTGATCCTGCTCAGACAGGGGGGTTGGACTATATGATCTTCTAGGTCCCTTCCAACCCCTAATATCTGTGAATCTGTAAAAAACATCAATGATAGCCTGGCTATTTTTGAGGTAATACTCACAGAGGTAGGCTATGCTCTGTATGACAGCCCTGCTAAATTGTTGTTGGCTCCTGTCTCTGTTGGCTCACTGCAGTGAGATTTGTTTTTCAATCCTATCAGTGTTACTGGAGCAGCAGTTCTGGGTTGTTTGCATGGAGCACCCTGGTGACAACCTGAGAGTGCTTTAAAGGCAGCCACAGCCTACAACAGTAAAAAAATCCCTGCACAATTGCAGGTGCCACCACCCAGCAAACCTGCTTTCCCTTTTGTTTTCCATTGTTGCACCCTCTGGGTCAGCCAGGAAGGAGCAGGTAACCTGCCTCAGCTTGTTTCCCTGATGCCGCTCTGTGCTCTACGGCACCTGCATGCCTCCACATTTTCTGATACATTCACATGGGTATTTTCAGCCATAAAAACCATCTCAGCCTGTGCACTTGTATTACACCTGACTAGGTAAAGGGACCTCCTTCTTTGCAAGCTGATGTAAACAGTGCAGGCAATGTGCCTCGAGTTCACAGGTACAAAGATCAGCCCTGGTGGGAGTACAGACTTAATCTCATTTCCTTCTTTTGCTATAACTCTTTCTATTTACTCTAAAGAATGCAAAGCTGCAACCTGTTTCATGGAAACCCAGAAACACAGGGTTCTTACATCCTCGCCTGCATGGGAAACATCAGAAGCTTCTGTGTCGCTTGGGCAAGGAGGTAATAAAAAGCCTGTCAGGGGCCTCACATGAGGGCCAATGCCATCTGCAACAGTTGTTAGAGAATACTGCAGTATGCATCAGCTCGCCAGAGAGGCAAGATGGGAGTACTAGGATGGGGGGCGTGCTGGTGTAGGCTGGGAGAAGTGGGATGGTCACCACAATCCCTTGGTGGTACAGCAGACTGACATGGTTATTTTTCTTTTTGCTCTCAGAAATAATGAAAACAAGACAGAAAAAAATAAAAAATCTATGCCTCTTTGTATTTTTTCCCCTTCTAGCACTTCATACAACGTCTGAATGTTAATTTAGCTACTTCCAGGCAGGACAATAACCTTATTTTATTGTACAGTGGCAAATTAATTTAGGAGAAAAAAAACATTCAGCATGTAAAATATAGTATTGTTTTCTGCAGCATTAATTGGTGGCATCAGTACTGTGTAATTTGTTACTGGTGGCATAGTTCTGTATGGCTTCATTTCTTTAAAAGCATGGGATTTAATGAGGTGTTTGTGGTGGTAAAGGGACTGGCAGGCACCAAGCATAATGTGGGCAATCACTGGAGAGGCTTCCTGGCTGCACGTATGTACTAAAGGTTAGTAAACCACTGGTGTAAATGCCACAGCTCCCCTGACTTATGGGGATTAATTTACTCTGAGGCAGATGTGTTTACACCAGCTGAACACCTGTCCCTCTATATTTAAATGCAGAACAAGAATTCACCTCATATTAAGTAATATATGGCAACAATCATTAGTATTTGTTTCTAAGCAACAACTGAGTTACTGGGGATGCCTTTTCCCAGATGATATCCTTGGTAATTTCTGCCAAAAAGGAAGTCAATCAGGCAGCATCCAGCTCTGTGATGTCACTGGCCTCATGATATTATTGGCCCCATGAATCACACAGCCCTTTAGCTGACACTGTAATTGTATTTTAATTTAATTGGCAGCTATGCAAAGATAGAGCAGGCGAGCAGGCTAACAAAGAGCTAAAGACTAACAATGGTTGAGCTAGCTAACACCTACAGACCAACAACGGTAGAGCAGTATAACGCACCTACTGACCAACAACAGTAGAGCAGGTAGAACACCTACACCTAGAGACGCACATACACATATGTGTCCCCATGAAATGACTTAAAGGCAGAAAGCTCCTATCTGAAGCCAGAGCTGCTCCCACTGCCTGCATGCTGCCTGTCCTGGTTCCTTGGAAGAGGGCCAGGAAGCCATGCTGATGGGCACAGCCAGACCTGCTGCATCTCCAACATCTGCACCTTGTGCCTTGCTGTCCAGCTGCATTTTGGGCTCACTCACACTGTGCCAGCACTGAAGCAGAACTAATGTTAACAGTTTGTTAGTCTAATTCAAGAACAGATTTGGACCTTCTACTGGAAAAAAAAATATATATGTCTCCTTGAGCCATGATTCTGCAGAATTATTTTATCTTGGCCTTTATTGTAAAGCACAGTCAAGACTTCTTTATGGGGTCAGAATTAAAACCGATATCACCAGCCTAAGAAGTTACAACATTTCTTGACCACCCTGTATCCATCATCTATCATTATAAGCAGCACAATATGCAATATAACCAGGGCAGGAGATTTGCTTGAAGTTCGTGAGCATGCCTCTTCAGCATGTAAGCATTGCTGGGATCTGACAGACCAAGGTACGGCTTGAGCACCAACAATTTCAACTCCTTTTTGACTTTTTAATAGCAACACATGGCCAGAAAAATAGTGTGTCCAGGGCACCTCTACCTAGCACTAAAATGTTACCCTAGGAAAACCTTCTAATGTTTAACAGTGGCTCACAATTTATTCTAAAATTATATGTTTTATACCTATGCATTATATATTTATATAAATTTAACCTTTTAAGACCTGCCCTGTCCACTTGTTGAGCATTACATATAAGCCAAATATGAAGTATTTCATCCAACACCTTCTAGATGATGTGTGGGTATAAGTCAGGGCTGGAGAAAGGAGAAAAGAGGCAGGTTCAGAATATCAAGTACTAAAAAGAAATGTGCTTCTAACCTCATTTCTGCAGTATGTTCGTAAAATGCCTCACCCATAGACCTCTGCCCTTCACTCTCCATGACACAGGCAGGAGTTCAGATTACCTCTTTAAGGTTTGCTGAGATCCCTGAAGACAAAAACTAGAGGTGCAATAGTGACTTCAGCTGTCAAAATCCTAAAAAAAAAAAAAAAGTTTTATGGCTGGTCAGCAAATAGCAAAAATGTTATAGGAATTTGGAAAAAAATCTCCAGTTTCATACTTTGTCATGAGCTTTGTATAAAAGACCTTTTCTAGAGGTAATCTCAAACCTCTGTAAAAGCAGATCAGAAACAAATGCAGTCTTCAAGTCATAGCTGAAACTGGTGGCAGTGAATTTCCCAATGCAGGGTTTGTGGTATAAACATTTAAAAAATCACGAGACCCTCAAATATCCAAGTCTCATGACATCTAAGTCAACTGAATTCAGGTTTCTTTTTCTTTGACTCTTGTTGCACTTTTGGGATGGAAATAAAAGACCTTGTTAGGTTTAGGGAACATCACAAGCATCCATAATCACCCATTTTTTTCTTCACATTTAGATTTCTGGTCCCCTAAATTCAGTTGTAAGTGATTAGTTACTTTGAAGTAGTTCTTTTCAATGTTGATTCATTTTGATAAATCTTGTTTTTAAGCTGATTCATAAAAGATATTAAAGCTCAGTTGAAATTGGTCTCCCTTTGAAGCTTAGACTGACCTGAACTGGCATTGAAGCCTGAAGTTGGCTCACAAAAAAAAATCTCTTTCCTCTGAGCTACGAGTGGTCTTATACATTTTACAAGTTACAAGAAAAGGAGAAGACTAATATTCAAAGACAGAATATTAAAAAGTTCACTAATAGAGGTCTTGAAGCATAAGCCCACACTGTACCATGTTGCTGGGTGCACAATACCCAAGCAGTCCTTATTCAATCCTTTCATCACGTTTCTGCCTTCAATAACACATTCTCCTGAAAAAATCAAAACCAAGTTAAGAGAAAGCTTTGCATTGGACTGCATTTATTTTGTTGGCTGGAATAAAAATGTAGAGTCAGGTCTTCGATGGCTGCTCTATAGCGCTGAGCGAAGAGCTTTTCTGCTTCTTTTCTGCAGTGCCAAGGTGTGTATTTCAGATAAAAGTCCCATTTCTGACCAAGGCGCTCACTGCTGCAAAGCAAGAGGCTTGCTGCTGCTCTCCCCCATCTTTCTCACCATCACAACATGCTTGGCTTTACTTGCCGCCATGAGCAGAGACCCCTGAGACTCCCTTCTCTTTATTGCAAGCAGGCACAGAAAAACATCAAATACCACTGCCCACATTCAGCATCCCCAACTGTATGCCTCACTTGGCACTGCTCTGCAAGTCTCTCAGCTGCTCCACGTCACACCAAGGCTGGATGGAGCTGAAGGCATGGGGAACACTGGAAACCAGCTCAGCATGGCCCAGCACAGCTTAGTGACACACAGCCATCACAGACAGCTTGCTCTATTTGTATGAACAGATAAAAATACATAAGGCAGAGCTGAAAAGACAGAGTCAGCTCCTCTCTGAAGTCCTTCGGCTCCTGTTACTGCCAGATCCCCAGCACTCTGAGGCACCCACGCTCTTTATAGCAGCCATCAGCCTGGCACAGTGAGGAGCAGATGGTCATAACAACTTGGCCCAAGGCCACTGCCAGCCCCCCAGCTCCTTGCCTCACATGATGATCACTGTGACACCTGGGCCTCCCATGCACCTGTGGGGCTGGGCAGGACACTACACAACTCAGGGCAAAGCTGGAGCATTTACTGATGAGGCAGGGGTTAACATTGAATGGTTCCAGATATCACCTGCTCACCATGCTCTGCATCTCCATCTGCCACAGATGATACTGCTCCTGCTTGAGCATAAGGAATAGGTTCAGGTAGCTGTGGGTAGAAACTGGCAGGGAGAGATGCCCCAAGGAAGGCTGAATAGCAGAGGAATTGTAGGATTTCAGACAAATCTTCCAAGTCTTGCTACCACCCAATAATTGCCTGCTTTTGCTGGATATTGATGATGCAGTTTTGTCCAGCTGCTGTGACTGCACAGAGTTCCCAGGAAGCATCCTCTACTGCTGTTTGCTCCTAAGGGCACAAGGGGCAGAAAACAGAAGAGCAAGGCACGTGGCCAGGGGTGCAAGAGGAGCAGGGGGAGAGATAGCAATAGCAGGAGCAGAAAGCATGTCCTGCACCTGGCCAGACTCCTCCCAGGAACCTGGACACAATCACAACCCATCTTTCCCATGGGGCTTGGGACACAGGCTGGAAAGCCAAATCTTGCAGCCTGTCTGCAGGGAGGCTTAGGCAGGAGAGAGAAGCCATGGGCAGAGACTGGCCACGTGCATTATTCAGATGTTTCCCTCTCAAGCTAGAGGGTTTGCACCAGTGCACCAAACTGAGTAGGTTTTTTTTCTGAGACCTGCTCCAGGCAACTGCACAAGAATCACCATGGTACCGGCCCAGCAGAGACTTGGTGATGTCTTGGTTAGGAAGTCACTGCAGCATTAGATCACCCAAGAGCACATGAGAGCCTGAACAGCACTCCTTCCATCTTTGATTGGAAGAGCCCCACTCAGTGAGCAGCCGGGCTGTGCACATCCATAAAGAGGAGAGGCAGCAGTGCTCCAACTTCCTGGCACTCGGGGAATCTTTCTGGATCACATTACGTTCATGTGTCCTTGGCTCATCTCTGTACAGTTGAAAAACACTGTAATGGGAGCCAGTTAATTGAGACAGCTGGTGTTGTGGAGCAAAACCCAGGGAAACAGTTCTTTCCCGTTATGCTGGAGACCTGTTGCTTTAACCAAACCCTGCTATTTGCACATCCCTGCTTTCTGGAGATGCTCACCAGCTTGCACTGACCTGCTAATCAGGACTAGAGGGGCCATGCTGCCAGGCTATTCTATAATACGAGCCTAAGGAGTGGCCAGTTCACCAGCATTTTGGCTCATCAAACTAACCAGAAAAGGAAGATAGTAACAGTGATGGCTGGATGCTATCTCCAAGCTGACATGGAAGTGCGGGACAAAGACACTGTGGAGATGGGCCGTTACATGCATTACCACTGGTGATGCATGTCATGACCTATGCTGCATTAGCACACAGCAGCAGAGACTCCTGGGCCACAGGGGGATGTTCCTAGACACTGCCATGATACAAATAAATAAAAATAGTAACAGTCAGAGCAGGAGTCTGTCATCTCAGCCAGCATCGATGGAAAGAGCAAATTGGCTGCCTGCATTCACCACCAGTGATTTGAATACACTGACATTTGGCCACCGAGTGGGAAAGGCTGATGGTTGTTTTTTCCCAGGGAGCGGCTGTGAGCACCAGTGACAGGGTGTCTTGCCATGGTGGCAATCAGCACTGTGCTGGCACCAATGCCCACACAACTCCAGGCTTTGGTGGTGCAAGCCGTTCACAGGTAGGTGAGCTCCAAGCACCAAGTGCACTGTGCACCAGCCCTCATGTGCAGCACCCAGAAGCCCTGATCTTACCTTTTTTTATGGATGCTTCTTTAAGAAATAATTTTAGGGTGATTAAGACTCTTTGTCTTTTCAGTGAAGTGTTTTTTCTCATTGAACAGGCACCAGTTCTCATTTCCTCAGCTCTGCAGGGGTGGTCCCAGAGGTTGAGTCTATTGCTTGAAAAACCCTAAGGGAGACAGGTACACAAATGAGGAGAGCAAAACTTGCCTTCAGCTCAAAGGCACTGGCTCCTAACACAGTTCCAAGCTGCGGGCCAGGGAGAAAGCAGAAGATACATGCATATCACCAATGGCTCCACCTTGAGATAAACCATGTAAAAGAAGGAAAACACAGATCTGACACAGAACTACTCACCTACTCACTTCCAGGCAGGCAACTCCATCACTCAAGACCTTTGAACTGACAGTCATGTTATCCTTGCAAGCTGTGCCAGAGCTGTGGAAGTGAAGATGGAGGCAAAGCCAACAACCTCAGTAAGTCAGTTGTGGGACCAGCACCAGCAATAGATTAGTTGGCAGCAGTATTTAAAATGGCAAGCTGAAGAACAATACACTGGAGTTCATGCAGGACGCAGCTTCACCTCATGCTTTTTCACTTTCTTGGGAAAAATAAAATAGCTTTTTCTCATCTTACCAAAGAGGAGGGTTAAACTCCAGGTGATGCTATATCAGGATGTCACAAATTACAAATGTCACCATTCCAGTTCCTTAATTGCAGGGAACTAATTAAAAGCAGGAATGATTAAAAGTAGTATTTGGTTTTGAAAGGATGCTATGGTACCACAAAGCTTTGCTACTTGTGTTCAGTATAGTGTTACAGCTCACTTCTGATTTTGCTCTTCTTTTAGTTCCCTAGAGGTATATCAATATTTCACAAGGCATAACAAAGTATTTCTGGAAAGAAGAAACAGTAAAAAAAACCCCTCTTATTAGCAATGAAGTAACTGATACTACTTCCCACACAGTTAGGCTACACTGAACCTAAGCACGCCTGCTCTTGTCTTTAATCATGATACATGTTCTTGGGTGGATTACAGGGTGAGGAGAGTAGTTGGTAGTCACCATCTCATCTTTGAAAGAACCAAATGATGGGTTTTGCTGAACAAAGTTCAGCACTATGGTAAACCTGGGATTTCTCTGGGCAATCTGAAGGAGCTGGTGGGAGAGAGAAGGCAAAGCAAAGAGTGGTTCCTAGCGTCCATGCACACTTCTCCCCTGAATCTCAGGCTCAGCAGAACCCGTAGGAATTGAGCCCTCATGTTTCCAATAGTCAAGCTGAGTGAACGGCAATGTCCTTGCACCTGTGCCAATGACATGAATAATGTACTGCAGAGCTAAAGGGGGACAAATTGGTAAATCTCCAGCTAAGAACAATGATAATGAAAGTACAGAAGTGAAAATTCAATACTTGAGTCTGCTCAGGAGCTATCCTGAGGGATCCCCTTAGGCTTTCTGAGTTGATTTAACCCTTTGGGCCTGGCTCTAATACTCAGGCCAACATGCTTTGCCATTAACTGTTCTTTCCCCCCCCCCTTTTTTTTTTCCTATTTCTTTATTAACTTTCTCATTTTCTGAACAAAGTGTTGTGCATCCCACCAGACCCACACCAATTGTGCCATTCAGTATTCAACTTCCTGAAACTAAGCAAGCAGAACAAAAAACATAATGTGATTGTTTGGTCAGCTGCTTGAGGAAAAAGTCTAATGAGATGATTTCCTGTTTCCAACAGATCATATGGAAGTAGGAGAAGCAACTGGGCCAGACAGTCCAGTTCTGCAGGTGAGCTCATTCCCTCCTGAGTGGAGAATTCTTTCCTGACTACTTTTCTGACTAGTTAGATCAGAATGGATCTATTTCAGCACTGCTAATGTTGCTTAAGATGCCCCAGTATCCTGCCAGGTCTCTGAAAAGTCTCTGATGCCATTAGGCATCTCTGTGGCAACCCCAAAATGCTTATTTCAGCCAGGTGCACTGTCCATGTCAGAGCAGCAGGCTGACAGGTTCATCTTCTACTGCCTTTTGGAAGGGCAACAGGAAGCAAGAGGGTGTCTGGTTCCTCTCAATGCATTACCAGGCTGCTGGGCAAGCAGCAGACCAGCACACCTTGAGGCTTCAACCTGGGGAACTGTCCAATCCGCTCTTCCAAATTGAAGATAGCAAAATATGTGGCAAAGTGTGAAGGTTTGGCCAGTGCAAAAATGATTCAGTGGATTGGAATTGTCCCATAGACAAGGTGTACAGCAGTGAGCACAGACAGCCCATAACTGGTAGATGGTGCATTCTACAGCAAGTGGCCCTTATCTCCAGCAAGCACCCCAGCTATTGCCTACGGAGGGGCAGCAGGGGAAGGGGGCAGTATTATGGGCTATGGTGTTGGCATATTGGGTGGGAATGGAAGTACAGCAGTCAGCCTGTGAGAAAATGTGGCTCTCAAAGAAGGCAGGAGATGTGCTAAAGGAGAATGGCACCAGTGCCATCTTAACAGAGAAATCCCATGCGTTTTCCTCCCAGCCCACATATTCATCACAGCACAGTGCAAGGAAGAGGCAGATCCAGACAGCTCTTCTGGGTCATGGACAAAAAAAAAAAGTGAGTTTACATGTAAGTGTCCTATGGACACATTCTTCTTGACAGCAAGCTTCATGTCACAGCAGAACTCCTTTGTGTCACTCCTAGTCCTAGGAACACACAGAAGCAGAAGCAATCCTGGTTCAAGGAACCCTGTATAGCAAAAACAAGTCTATCTCACCCTCAGTTAAATTTATGCATCTCCTATTTTCATTGTTACATCTCATTACAACCTGACAAACACGAGATTCTTCATTCAAGGTCACCTGAGATTACATTTTGGTAGATGTGGCTCACATAAGAGAGGTGCCCTCTGAAACACCACGGTTACTCCTCAAACAGAGGTCTCACAGGAAATTCAAACTGTTCAGCCCTTACTACTGTGTCACAGATGAGGTTCAGGGCTGCCTGCTGGACCTACAACAGATCATCTCTGTTAACCCCTCTGCATCTCCAAAAAGGAAGAGAATAAGGGAGAGAGACTTACCCATTAGAATAAGCAACAAGTACAGTCTTAATCAAAAACAAAATAATAATACAATGTAATATATACAAATATATACCAGTATTGAATCCAACCCTCTCCTAATGGCAATTACATCACTGTCACCACTGATGCTGTGGAGCAGGAACTGGGAGAGTTTGGGGTCACCTCCTCCCTGCAGGTGCAGCTTTTTACTTTTTGCACTCCCAACAAGACCCAGCAGTGGCCTTGATCTGCACACCCATCCTCAGTCCTTACTCTAAACATTGGGTGTTATTGCTGCTAGAAGCAGCCACTGTCTGGGAAAACAGCTGCTAGCTTCAGAAAGTGCGAACAGTGAGAAGAACTGAGCCAGAAAGTAAAACCATTGAACAGAATGAGTTCTGTTCTCACTCAAACCAGGACACATTGACACTGTGGTGTGTTCCAGCAGCAGCAAATACACATAGACTAATATCAATGACAAGAGAGAGTCTATAGCCTCTATAAGTCATCGGTGTACACTTGCTTCTGTTGCTGCTGTTGTGTTGTCAACTCATACAATAGCTGAGGTGTCCATCACACCATGTAGAGCATTCAATCTTTACACAGCATCCTGGTACCTTGGGTTAATAAGAAATAACCCCAGTGAGAACTGTATCATAACCTTGCCTCCAAAATAACATTGAGATTCTTTAGCTCTAGCTCCAGGTAAACACAACCAGGGACCATGTCCACCTGCAGACAAAGTTCCCAAAGAACAACTATCCCACTCTTACAGTGTTTCAGGAAGGAAGGTCTGCAGATTTAGTCCCTCCAGGGTCATTGTCACTCCAGAAGGGTTGATTACCATATGTATGCTTTTCCTCAAACACTGCTACTCACATTGGGCTGCACATGTTTTTCCAAATCTGTTTTTCATTTATGTTTGTTGTTGTATTAGAAAATAATCAGGTTGACTGGGCAGAGGTGATAACTCATTTGTCTACTGGGTCAACAAGCAGAAGGGCTTTGCTTATCACTGCAGCAGAAAGATGTTGATAAAATGCAAAAAATTATGCTTGGTCTAGCAAAGTACCTTGTGTATCTCCCAGGAAGAGACATGCTGCTTATTTAATTCAAAGGGGCAAGGCTCCCTCCTGAATAAATCAGAAATAGCCTTCCAGGGAAAAATTAAACCTGCCTGGGTGTTCTGGAGGACTCTCAGAATGAAAAGTGATATAATGTCCACCAGAATTGCACAGTACATTGTGGAAGTCTGCAACCTCCACAGCACTTGCATACAATTTCAGAAGAGCGTTATGTCTTTTCAGAAAAGTTTCAAAAGAGGGAACCCAGTCTGCTCTGGGAGGGGGAGACCTCCTTCCTATTTAATACTGATGTTAAGTAGATACAGCAAGTTTTCTGCCTGCCCCCCTTATTTCTTCACCTATGGCTCTTAAAATATTCGTAACCCTACTACCCATCACAGATGCATTTTGCATTGTACATTAATCAAGCTTGTCTGAGAGCAGTTTTATGGTAAGTGGTTCACAATAAAGCACATTGTCCAAGGGCAGGGCTACTGCATAATTCAGGTTACCAGGACACCTTTTGATCTCTAGACCCTCTGAAGGGTATCCAAAGGATAACAAAGGCTCTTCTTGGAAGAGCTGAATGACTCACTTTGAGGGCTGGTCTCCTGGCGGTTGGATGACAAAACCTCTTTCAGCAACCAGCAGAACTGTCCCAACAAGTTCAGGGAGAGGAGGTCCATTGCATTTGCCCTCACTGCCTTCAAAGGATGAGTTATTTGAAGATTGTTAAAAGGATTAATGTCTTAATGACTCCACGCAGCCTGGCCAGAAACACTCTTCCCATCTAGAAAGGCTAACCTTCAGTGTGCCAAGCAGCACACTGAAGGTCAACAGATATGTGCTCAGACAAAGCAGCATATCTCCAGCACTGGAAACCTTTGGTAGTTAATGTCCTGCCAACAGCCACCCCTCCCTCTAGCCAGACGCATGTGCTGGGAACAGGGACAGCCCTGCCTTCTGCTGCTGGTGCAGCAGGCAGCATAGCATGCAGCTGCCACTGCACAAGGGAAGGAGGAGCACCCAGCCAAAGTGCTCGAACTTGGCCAAGGACACAAGGTCACTCCTGCAGGTCACTGCCACAGGGCATTAATGTTGGTATTTTACGTTAATAAATCTTAGCAAAGCATCTGATGAATCTGCAGTTGATGGAAGCTCCCTCTTCAAGGAACAAAGACCAGTGATCATCACAGCAATGTTATTTCTTTTTTTTTTTTTTTTTTTTAATGAAAGCAGCAGTAACCTGCAGAAATACTTGCAATCCTCTCTCTTAGCACTAGAATGTGACACTCATATTCCCTGAGCCACAGCTCGGCTCCTGACTCAGCCTGTACTCACCATAAGGCTGCTTCCAATGTCTCTGTTCAGGCAGCCAGGTCAAGGTGTCCACACACTCACAGATTCACAGATTCACAGATATTAGGGGTTGGAAGGGACCTAGAAGATCATCTAGTCCAACCCCCCTGCCTGA
>JAOEGS010023228.1:0-25431 GCA_025447755.1 Corythornis vintsioides
ATAAAAAAAGTTTTACAAACAAATAGAAATGAACATCCACCCCAGACTTGTTGGAAAATAAACTCGTTTTTTCCCTACATCTGGTAACAATTAAAAAAAAAAAAAAAAAAAAGAAAAAAAAAAAGGGACCTAGCAACCAAACTTTACATATAGCATTTTAAAGAGGCAGTACACAATAAATTACTCCTCTCTCTAAATAGTACAGGAGCCTTCTCCTGACACAAATGAATACAATTAATAGACCAGTTCTTATGTGAAGTGTTAACCTATTTAGATATAAAACTGCTATAGATTTTCATTTTGCTGGCAAGAACATGAGTCTGGGATTACTGACAACCACAATTTGCAGACAAAATTCCCTCGTGGCTTAATTCCTCTGATTTCAATTAATTCCCTTGATTTAATCTGAACCATTTCGTCTTGAGAAAAGCCCAGTGCCCTCGCAGCTTTCTGCTCACCGGCAGCAGGCGGAGGAAACGATTCGTTACCGCGTCCCGACAATGGCACTTCCACCCTGCTCGGTGCCAGGAAGAGCCGAGCGCCCCGGCCTCTTCTCCATCACTCCCGAGGCCGTCGCTCGGCGTGGGCTCGGCGGGACCCGGGGGCAGCGCCACGAGGCCGGTCCCGCCCTCCTGCCCGTGGCCGCTGGGGGGCAGCAGGGGGTGCGGCGCTGGCGCTGGCGCCGGCGCCGGGGCCGGGGCGGGCCCGGAGGCGGGAGAGAGTCAGAGATGCTGTTTATGAAGCACGGCGCGGATGAGCTTCCCGCCTGCGGTCAGTATCGCATTCTCCCCATCAAAGCGAAGGAACGGCTGTCCCTGGAGGAGACAAGCTGTGGGGAGCTGCGGCGAGCGGGAAAGGTCGGCAGCGGGAGCGTTTCCCCATCACGCTTTCTGGAAAGATTATAGCCGTGGGGAGCCAAACGCGAGTCTCACATCTGCTTCACAAGGAAGCACCCGTGGGCTTGTTAAGGGCACTGCCCACTGATACACGCCCCGTCCTGACATCACCGCACTACTTTCTGTTTCGAGAATAAAGAACTCTTACCTTCACACAGTAATCACTTAAATATTTCCCATCTGGTAAATGCTGCCAGGGTAGTCAGTTGTTCCATGTAAGGTCACAGGTCAGAAAGGTCTCAAGAGTGGTGGAGGCTGACAGAAATCTCCTTGGGTCTCTGTCTGTGGAAGGACTAAGGTCTGCACCTGACATGGCAGAGCCCCATTGGTCCATGGGCAACTGGCCCAGGCCAGGCCTCCAGGAAAGCAGCAGCAGATGCCATGGCTGTGCCATAAGCTGTGGCTTATGTGTGACAAGCATGTTCTCATAGACCAGCCATATACTAGGTTCACCTATGAGGCAGATGGCCAGTAGTTTGATGTAAGTTATTATTCCCCTCTAATTAACACTGTTAGGCAGGAGCTGGCATAGGGCAATCATTGTTGAGCTCCCCCTAGTTACAGGGAAAAGCCGGTCTGGTGATAAGTGACCAAAACGGTTGCAGCTTGAAACACATCCTACAAAAATCAATTGAGGGACTGGGCTTTTGTGATCTTGGGAAGGGGAAGCTAAGGAGGAACCTGACAATTGCTTGTAACTGCTTGAAGGGCCATTATGAAGATGACAATAGTGCTGTTTGACGTAAAGAGTGGGTAAATACTACACATTTAATCTTGGGAGTCTTGGTTTAGATAATAGAGGGAAAAGAAGTCAGGAGGCTTATACAAGACTAGAATAAGTTGTGACATCAAAGAGCTTGTCCTTCAGGGGTTTCATACATCAAAGTTGAATTGGGAGTGGGGTAAGAGCCCTGTTTTGGGTAGTAGAGTGGACTCAATGATCTCTTCCAAACAGTGTTTAGTGACTCCATGGTTTGTATGCTTGACAAATTTAACAGTTCTGGCTATCTAACACAAATGAAGAATATACAGAAAACAAAACAAAACACTGTAATTTACCTGTAATTTTTTGTAATTTTGCTGTACCAATTATACAGTACAAAATATGGTTTATTATAGTTGTACATTACTGCTGTATGTCTCAGTATTTGTAAATACATTTATAGCTGGATGAATGAGATTATGCATTCTTTTGTTTCTATGATGGAGGAAAATTCCTTTGGGATAAACCTTAACACAGGAGTATTGGTTTATAAGCTTCCCTGACCTGCAACTACTTAAGAAATAAATTAGTTGACCTATTTTGAATCTCTTGGCTCAATAGCTATGGGTAGGATTTTTAAAGCACTTTAAATCTTAGTATTAAAGAGACCATAACTTTGCCTTCGATGACATGTGCTGTTAAAAGATAATAAGTATAATAATAAGTAATTTTGTGAAGTAGGTGTTATGTTTCCTGGCTGCAAAATATAGATCTCTGAATATATACTAGGGGTAATCAACTGGTAAATCTGAATCTAGACAGCACAGAAATTTTACCTCAGTATCACCAAAGACCAGCACTACCAATGAGAATTGTAACTATTAATTCCTGACTACAGAGACTAATTTATCAAGATGCCATATAAACTACAAAATTAATTCAATTTGTGATAATATGCTTGACTATATCCAAGTAGCCTCCTGCAGAAACAGACATGAGTCTTGAACAACAGGAATCTAGCAAATTCCAGTTTAGTTCTGAAAGGTGTGGTTTTTTCATGCTTTTAATCTTAAGAAGCAAAATTGAGTTTCAGTTTCCTCAGAAACTAACTTTAGCCAAATGTAGAAAACTGAAGCATTACTGTGAGCACCTATATCAAAAGATATGCAAGTGCATTATGGTATGTAGCAAGGAAAGAAAGAGTAAGCAGATTTGAAATCTCCTTGCATTTTTGAAAAAGGTGTTTAACAGGCAGTTAAAAAAGTAGGGTGCTTTTATCAAATCATTACTGATTGATAAGCATTGGTCAATACATGAAAAGAGCATCTCAGATTAGATATTGTAATTTCTATGTGTGTCTGTATGTCTCAAATGGAAATCATCACTTCAAGAGAACAAATTCATGCATGAAAGCTAAAATTCATACAGAAATAGTTGAACAGGAAGATTTGTGTATAGAGCTGGAACTGTGCTTAAATGAAGGAGCATTGGAGTATGTGCTGTGCTAAATACTGAGTGTGGAAAGGACATAATGTAGCAAGAGCATGTTCCAAAGATATGTTTACTTGGGGTTAGTTTGTGCTTGGAAGATGTGACTTCTTCAAAAACATATACATATATATAAATAGTACAGCACTCACGGTCTTTAATTTTAAGATTTATCTTGATCAGTATAACTGTCAGACATACCAGCTTCCACAGTTTTACTTCATAACTTTATCTTGTTGGCAAAGGTAGAAAATATGAGCAAAGCTCATGTTGCACACTGTTAAGGTAAAGAAGGGCTGTATATATTGAGAGCTTTTGTGACCAGTCAGCATCAACTCATACATCTGTAAAATAAAATCCCTTGTAGAAAAAGAAGCCTGAAAATTAAAGATGTAACAAGAAAGTTTTGGTTTTTTGTAAATGTGAATTTGTATTAAGCAACTACTGCACCACCTAAAAAAAAACAAACCCAAAACTAGAGAAATTCTCAACTTACTTAAAAATAAAACAAAAAAACCCAAACAATGGTTAATGTCACCTGGCTTTCTAGCATAACTAATTTTATACAGAGAGTGTAGACCTATTTCCATGTTTTTACAGCAGTATGGAGGGAAGAGAGAAATCTTCAGTAAACGTAACTTTACAAATTAAACATCTATTGGCCTGGTGACCAGGGAGGCAGTTTGATTAGATGATCATTGTAGGTCCCTTCCAAATGAAAAACTCTATCCTATTGTCACAGTATTCCCTTTGCTACTGTCTCCACATGGCTATTTCCATGTCTGACTGCATTGTCTTACTCTCCCCTTCTGTTTTTTCCATATTACATCAGACTTATTTTAACAAAATCTCAAACCCAAGCTTCTAGGCACAAAAGGTTTAGATAAGCACTCCTCTTTCAAATATTTTTTTTCTGACCCTTCACATTTTCAGGAGGCACACTAATGATGTCCAGCTATTTGCTAATCAGCATAAGATGTTTCAGTCTTTGTTTTACAACACAATCATTCTGTTAATATTTCCTATGGTGGAAAAACCTGCAATATTGGGTGATTATAGACTGAAATCTACTATATAGTCACAGCAGGTGTGGAGTGATCCATCATATGTCAGTTTGAGACAAAGATTAATACATTATTAATATTTTCATGGATAAATAAATGTATCTTCTCAAGGCTGAACCTTTAATTTCCCACCCTTGCAGCTCTAACTTTTCAGTAGCACTGTCATCTTCAAGTGATATCTTCATCAAAATATTGCCAGTACAAACTTAAAAAAACCTATTATTTAACTTAGTAGCTTTCCTATTTTAGAAAGAAAAATTACAGAACTGAAAATGTATGTGCAGTTACTGTTGCTATGTCTGTTTGGAAAAGTAATTTCATTTTGGCTGGCTTTACACCTACTTATTTCACTTACCCTAAAGTTTGTCTTTCTTGTTGTCCAAAAAAACAAAAAAACTACACAGATCAGTTTTACTAAACTTCAGACTGCTTGAATTTTACACAGTGGCACTAGTAAATGGCTTTGGCTGAGGAATTGAGAGCCTAGTGTCATAAATATCTATTAAGGATGCCTAAACTCTTTAGAGAATGTATTGTGCATATGACATTACAGACAAAACTTTGTCAACCAATACTGAATTCTGTTGAAGTATTTTTTAGCTATTCCTTTCCAATAAGTAAAAGAGAGCTCCCAGATAATACAGATTGAAAATACTACTGAATCTTTAAATAAATGTTGAATAAGATTAAATCCTGCTTTGTGTGTTAGAACCTTAGCCTTCAAACAACATTGACAGTGGCAACTCATCTGAACCAGATTCTTTAGCAACCCATGATGAGCTAAAACTCTTGATTCTTGGTTTCCAGCCAAAAAAAGCATTACTGAAAATACACTGTTGAAAACATAGATCCAATTCCAAACATATCTGAACTTGTATTTCTTTACTTTTTTTTCTTAAATTATAGAATTTGATGAATGCAACCACTTGTGAATACTTTAAAGTATTTTAGGTATTTTGCAACATACAATAGTCAAGACAAGTAACTTCTATGTTGTACATAGTTGACCAAAGCATTTGATTATTCTGAATATTGTAAGAATATAACTATCCATAATATAATGTAATTTAATAAGTGGTTGGGGTTTTTTTTTCTGTACCACTATAAATAACTTTTTATATGTTGTAAGTGGGACTTTTATATGTTGTAAGTGGAACTTTATATATTACTCCACTGATGGTCTTTTTTAGAAGTTTGGGTTTTGTTTTATATTGAAAATAGTAACTTTATATTGAAGGTCGATGTTTCCCTCTTTTTTTTTTTATTTTTTCCTATCATGCCTTTGCAGGAAGGAGATGAAAAGAAAAACAGGCTTGGAAGAAAACCTAAAATATTTAGGTGGGAAGTGGATGGGAGGTTGTGGAGTCTCCATCTCTGGAGACACTTAAGACCCGCCTGGATCTGTTCCTGGGTGACTTGGTCTAGGTGATCCTTCTCGGGCAGGGGGGTTGGACTAGATGATCTTCTAGGTCCCTTCCAGCCCCTAATATCTATGAATCTATGAATATTTTTCTTTTTGCTCTACTTCTCAGATCCTAGTATGGAAAAGTTCTGTTACATAACAGATAAAAATGCTGTAACAGCTTAAGGAATTGTTAAAAATGTTGTGCCCTGAATCATGCCTGGATCCTGCTGCTATGTCTATAGTACTAATAAACAGGGTGAGGGCATAGAGCAGATGCTCAAGTGCTACTAACATTGGAATGAAAAGCAATTTTAACTTTATGGGTGTGTTTGCCACTGCCATCAGGGACAGCAGACCAGCCCTTGTCGTATTTATTTATTTATAATTCTTTTTTGTTGTTGTTAATATTGTATTTTATTAGTTTATTCATTTATATAGATGTAGCCTCAGGGTTTGCCCTAGATGATTGGTAGCCAGAGGATAACCAATTAAAGAGCATCACTTTAATAGGACAGCTTGTGACCTCTTTATTAACTGATATTTTGCTTAAGGTTGCCTAAAGAGGGAAATAAGTTTGTCCTAGCAAAGAAGAAGGGCAAACTGCTCTATGAAAAAATTGAAAACGAAGTTACAAAAGCCATTAAAAAAGAAAAAAAATTTAAAAAAAAGGAAAGGGAAGGGAAGTAAAAAAGCAAATTTAGAATATGCCTTAAAATAACTCCTTAAAGTCTGGTCATCGTTATCCATAAGGATTTCCTAATGTGTATGTAAACCATAAAAACTGAGGAACAATTCTACAGCCTATCCCAGAGTATTGCCTTTTGGAATCACTTCGAAACATCCCCAGGGACAGGAAAACCACTACCATTTATCCCAAGCCTTCACAGTGCTGCAGCCTTGAGCAATTTTATTTGCCTTTGGTACTTTTTTTTTTTTTATCTGCTATTATTCTCATCCTGACTTACCCTGATGTTCAGAGAAAATTTATCAAGTAGACCTCATCCTACTTTCAGTGAGGATAATTACTACTCTATTATTTAGTTGCACTTGGCTTCTAGCTTTAATGACCTAATAGTTAACAAGATGTTTTCAAAACTCCTGTAATGTGTTATGGATGTGCATAAAGAAGTATTTATATATGTGTGTATGTATGTGTCTGTGTATATATACACACACCTCCCCAGCTGCCATTCTTAAACTTTGGTTTAAATCTTCACAGCCTATACTATGAAGAAGGTATGCCAAGCAAGGAGCCTTCTTGGACGTACCACAGCTGCTTTTTCACTCAACCAAAGGGATATAACTGTTGCCATCCAATTAGAAAGCAGCTGGATTAGACACCTGGATCCAACAAAGGGGTAATGTTCCAAGCTTCCTCAATTAAGACAAGTCCTTAATGTTAAGAATACAAGTCATGCTAATAATATGGGTGAAAAAAAAAAGGACATTTGTAATGGTTTTTTCTCCTCCTGCATGCCTTTTGCCATTTTTCAGTCTTCTGCTATTGTGGTAATACATGACAAAAAATGACAGTATAAACTTATGTCTCAAACAATTAATTTTAAATTCTCTTACCTTAAGTTTCATGGTTTATTCTATTATCTCTGAAGAAATTAATATATATCACTGAAATAAACTTCTATGCCTTTCAGCAGAAATCCGTGTTATAATCAAATTTAAAAAAAAAAAGATGCACATAAATTTTAAACCTGGTCTTTAAACAGGACATGTGTGAAATTTTCTGTTTGGACAGTGTTATCTGTTTAATTGAACTGCTTTTTGAGCAATGCAGACAGTGGTGAAAAGTGCCTTCTAGCAAGATGACATTTCTAATTGACTCATCTGAACAGTAGCATTATTGTTCTCTTTCCTTTGATTGGGTCATGGTGAGTACATCATGATGTTTATCATCTTTATGGATGGTGGATCACCTTCCTAAATTTAGGATGTTATGAATTATGGGCTACAAAAATGTCATTTACATACAACTGACTGAATTTCTTCTTAACACGGTCTATTATGACAAAGGCATTAGAGGTGCTATTTTAAATCACATGCACAAGCTGCCTGAAGACTATAATCATGTTGAATGATCAGGTGGTATGATGATGTTGTATGATACATTGAGTCCACTGTCTTTGTATTCAACTCTAATAATTTTTTACTACAGAAATAATAATATAATTTCTCTTCACTTCCATTTAAATTCAGTTCATCTAGAAAAGTGGTATACAGTTGCATTAGAATTGTGTCAGATTGTAAGCATCAGATACAGCATAAAACCTTGTAAGGACCTTGAATAAAAAGTCTGTGTTGTTAATGGTTTGTTGGTTTGTGGCTCATTTGCTAGTTCTTCCTTTCCAAAATACTGCTTGCATATTTTGTAGTCCACGATTATGCAGAAACAAAACCACAGATGTTTATGTTACTGAGGTTTCCCCTCTTCTAACTGCATACTCTCTTAAGAACATCCTGTGAAAAATCCATGTCTTACCCATTTTTTTCAGATCTTCTGGAAGCAGCATTTTTATGGTCCTTTGTGATTCTCCTCAATCTCTTTGCTTTCCATTCTTTTCCATTCTTCATTTCTTTCTTTCCTTCATGTCTCCATCTATCACTTTGGCATGTCTGACTGCTGGCAGCACTGTCAAGTCATCCTTCCTCTTCTGTTGCTGTGCTTCATATTCATTATAGAATCACTGGAGTGATTATCCACCAGCCAAACTTTGGCTTTATGTTCCTTACAAAGTCAAACTGATTCCCAGTGGCACAGTCATACCAATGGTAGATATTTCAGAACAAAAAAATTTTGTTGTCATTCTCCAAAAGTTCAATATGAAGACATGAAATTTGGCTTTACCTTCCATCTAATCAAAATACATTGGAGAAAAAAGCATCTGGGAAGGAAAACTAATGGTACTCTAATTCCTGAGGATGGAATTAACATGGTCCAATCTCAGCAGTCCAAATCTGTAGCTGGTCTGAACTAATCATCCAGGCTTGTCAGTGTAGAGAAATAGGAACATTTAAGGGTGTTGCATGCCAGTTATCATAAAACAACCAAATTAGAAGACAGAAGTAATCCATTTGAAAGATCACTACCTATTAAGGGAACTAGCTTATAATTGTAGTTGCATTTGTAACCTTAAAATGATGTTCTGCTTCAAGAACCAGTGAAAGAAAGACTGATTATTCCAGACATCTTCTATGTGTCTTGAGGAAAAAAAAAAGTAATGGAAAGGATTTCTAATTACAATGGCAGCAAAAGGAAGTTTGCTTTATCAAATAATTTCAGAACTCATGTATCTCTTACTCAGTTAAGAAAGCATATTTCATCACTGTTCAGAAAGTGGCTAGAGTGAGTACAAAGATAGAGCAACTGCTATTTTGACAACAGGCTGTTGCATTATTCAGGGAGCTTGAGATAATGTGTTTAATCACACTTTTCTCATAATTTGTTGTTTGCCAAGGACATGGCTGTATACTCTTAAACTTTTATATAAATATCATTGTTCTATATGAATATTGTTGTTCTTTTCCTTAAAGTTCTGTTGTTTTTTTCAGTTTCAAAATAATCCTGAAATGAAGTTTCCTTTCTCTAGACTGAACAGCACAGCTGAAAGAAAGGAAGTAGAAGTGTAGGTGAAAGGATAAGTCTGTTGGTACCACAGCTACCCTCATCAGATGTTAAGATTGCCAGTTATAACATGTCATTTTTTGGTAATACCATGATAATTATAAAGAAAATATCTTCTTTATATGAGTTTCCAAGCCCCTGCCATTTTTTTTAATTTTTCTGGACAATTTCAACCAAGTTACATCATATCACACCTTCATCATCATTCAAGCTACAAAGCTACATATTTACTTGTCTTAATAGAGTTATCTTTTCACATCAATGATGTCCACAACTGATCACAAAACTAACAATGGAGGAACACCAGAAGTTCATTGTTTTTGCTGCTGCTCCTTTCTTGTAACTCACCTTGAGCCTCTTTATCTTCTTTCTACAGAAACATCCTGTGTAGTCCTAGACTGAAACTGCAGAAGTATATTTTGACACAATTCAGCATTGCTCTTCAAACATTTAAAACTGTACAGTTTTCTCACTTCAGTTTGAAGCTCTTCAGAATTCTTCTACACGAAGACAGTAAGTACACTGGGTGTTTCAAACTAATAATGCTGCTGTTTCAAACTCTCAAGTCAGTGAAATGGGAATGTAGATACTAAGGAACTTTGAAGCCTTATCATGTTTAGGGATAGTTCAAATCTGGTATGGTATAGTATATTATATGCCAAAGCATAAAATAATGTTGTTCAACAGGGGTCCAGGACGAGATTGAAGATCTGTGATGCATCAGTTATTGTGAATGCCTACATATACTGTTAACTTTTTGGGAACTAAGTGTGATCAAAGGTACTTGTGGTTTGCAGGGCTGAAAGGTACTTTTTTTTTTTTTTTTTAGATTAGATCATGGTATATATCTGATATGCAGATATACAAACACATGCTATTTTGAGTGAAAAACAGAATGAAACATCTTACCACTATGCAGTAAATACATCTCATGTAGTTTTAGGTATCTACAATACCTAAACTTGAGCTAGTGAGGGTAGACTTCTTTTATACTTCAACAAAATGAAAAGGCTCTTTCATTATTTTTTTATGGACCTTAGTATGTAAAAGTCCACTCTAGAAGAAACTGTTCTTCTCTACTGTATAAAAAGGCAGTCTAGATTAGAACAAATGTAGACACCTACAGTTTAAATATATGTATTTAATAAGGTGAATCCCAGCAACAGTGATAGAGGTAGCTTCACCTCTGGCCCACAAACATGACACATATTGGCTGATCACTTGATGGTAACTAAACACTGGAATTGTTTCTCAGTGGCTGATGAGAAAATGGTTAGATTTCACATTAACTCTTTGGTTATTTCTTGTTTTGTTTTGTTTTCTTTGGTGCAGGAAATATTTAACAGGGATTTTGGTTGGTTGATTGTTTTTGTTAGTCTAGTTTGCAGTATAGACATGGTCAGACAGTCCTTATTAAAAAAACCAAACAACAAAACAACAACTTATATAAAAAATATCCAGCATGTATACAGAAAATTAACTTCACCAGAATATTAGAAGGTACAGATAAAACCTATGGATTTTAGAAAAAACTTAAGATTAATTCTGCACAGGGAAAAGAGTCCAAGACAAAAATAAATAGAATTTACTAAAAATTCAGCATGTATTAATAGCAACAAAAATAAACATTCTGTAAAAGCCATAGACTATAGTACACCCCAGTTTGTTCAGGATAAAAAATGGGCATTATAGAATTCACTGAGTATTCAAGATCCACCTCCAAAAAAGTAACTTTATGTGGCAAAACTAATGTCTTCACATGTAACTATTACATGTGTGAAACAGTACTGAATATACTAAGCTAGGGTCCCTTGGTTTCTGCCTGATTTAGAAGGAGCTAAACTATCTTGTACATTGAGGGGACATTCTGAGAACAGAAGTGGAACAGAAGGTATCTCATGCCAGCACTGTTCAGTTATGTGATAGTTCTTTTCTTTTTTCTTCTTTTTTGTTTCCTCTCCAGAAAGTTGAAGATTAGATTCTTATTAGATTCTCACTGTATCTAGTCTGTCACCACTGAATAGTGGTATAATAACTTGGCATTAGCAAAAGGAGGGACCAGAAACCATATTGAATAACAGAAATCATGCTTGCAATGATGTCTGCTAAATACAATGGCATCCATGTAAGCATTCCTCTGGCATGTAGCTGTGAAGATGCTTTATGAGGCTTGAAAGGCTGTAGGCAAGACAGGTAACTAAATGATTTGCTTTAAACTTCAATGTTTTCAGGCTTCAGAACTTCAGCTACAGGAGCACATCTGGCAGCAAAATGAAGGTGCATTTTTGGACTTCGCCTTTATCTCTGATGGTGCTTGCAAGAACTCTTACTTTATTGTAAGAGTAACTGTATTGTTCCAAGCCAATAAAGATAGGATCTTGGCCCTGAGAGGCCACACATTGTAACAAGCTAAAATTCAACTAAAATGTACCAAGCCAAAAGCTAATATTAACATAATACGATATGGATATTTACAACCAACACAATACTAACCACACTAACAGTGTGGGAAAGCAGTTGCTATTAAGAGTCCTCCAGAATTCCAGCCTTGCAATAACCCGGAAATGTTAAGCCCCGGTGTACTGAGGCTGTATAGACCCACATGCTCTGCAGATGTAACTGTTAATTTAATTTTGTTAGTCCACTTATTTGTCCACAGGTAGAGATCACAGAATGATGATTCTGGAACTCTTATTTTCAGCTTCTATAGACAAATGTCAAGAGAAGACATTACAGGCTTTGTAACTGTCACTCTGCAACTTAAATGTTAACACTGACCAGAATCTGTTTTGCCATCAATTTTTACCAAGTACTTTAAAAATTAGATAAGGTAAATATAGACTCATGCTTGCATATCTAAACATATTTTGAATGAATGGATATACATGATCATTAAATCACAACCACATAGTGTCAGGCATCTATATAAAAAAATAAAAGATCAGATATGTGATCACCTGTGTAGCTTCTAGAAAAAGTCTGGAACAAGTAAAATAGTCATGTTCCTATTATATTAAAAAAAAAAAAATCAGAAAAAACCAAAACCAAATAAACAAAAAACAAACACCAAAACAAGAAAAAGTAGACATATAAGTATGCTTTAAGAGCATTTTTCCTCATCATCCATGTGGATTCTTTCACCTTATTTCACTTGTATGTGAAATTTACATTATATAAATATGAATAAATAAACATATTCCTAGGGCACAGCAAAGCATTTGCTAAATGTTCTTTGTCAATGGTGTTAATTTTTTTCTGATTAATGTCAGTTAACAGCATATGTCCTTTCATAAATAAAGAAATATAAAGAGTTACATTCATGAAATAAAAAAATCCTCTCTATTTGAAGTTGCTGATGCTCAGGTATTTTCAATATTGATACATGAGAAAAGTGTTCTATTTCATCTATACAAAAAGGAAATGGTTTCTAAACATTCCTGGAGTCATCCAACAACTGTAAATGGTTTTAGATATAGCATCCAGGATATGATGGCATACAATGCTTGAAGTGCTAGAGAGTTTGTTCTCCATTAATTTCCAGCTAGGTATGTGTAAGTACAGAATATTCAACCAGGCTGTCCAGCCTGTCTGGGAATGTCTGGCAATCTCCAGTATCACAATCAGTAGCCTTCTCCTATTTTTCCATTTTCAGGGTTATCAAAGTAAATATGTGTATCTATTTATTAATGAAATGATCATTTATAAGAAACAAGACATAAATATCAAACAAACAGAATTGTACTGGGAGCAAAATTGTTAAAAAAACAAAATACAGAATCAATATACAGGCCCACCAAAGCAAAACACTGATGCAAAGTAGTAAGAGCCATTTTCCTACTTAAAATCAGTTTTGCAGCATATAGGGCTTCAAGTTTTATTCTGCATCCAAGAAGATGAAAGCTTTTAAAAATCAAAGTTGAACTATCCTCTGATTGAAGAGGTACCTAAAAAAAAATCCAACAAAAATTATCTGTATTTAGTAAGACATGGAATTAAATAATTAAATAGAACACTAAAAAAAAAATAAAAAAATAAATTCAGCTCTATTTAACAGCAATTCATAATTGGATAACTGCTAATTCTCAAAACCACAGACTGAGAACATGGTGAAATTGGAGAAGAGCCATAAATTAACTCCTACAGTAACTTCTATACATTTCAAAGAAGTGGGTAAAACAGAAATTATTATATAAACAAAGATGCAAGAACAAGGAAATAAACTTTTACATGCTGGATAATAAAATATATATTTGAGAATTTAGTATTGAAAACCTTGAAAAGTATAGAGTTGATCATGATAAAAAGTTCAAGGATTTCAAAATAAACAAGATGAAGATACCAGGAAAGGCAGTGGAATAAACAATGAAGGCTAAAGGTGTTGAGACAGTAGGTGCATTATATTGATGTGAAGAAAGATTACAAAAATAGCAGGACTATAATAGATTATTCTGTTTACTGACAACATTTTAAGGTCAATAACTTGTTTTTAACCACCATGCTTACAATGAACATAGCGTTCATTTTTTTTTTCTACAGATTTGTTATAAAACAATGGGGAAGCAGATACTGTTCTTGAAATCAATCAGAATATAAAGCCAGAATGTCAGGAAAATAGGCTATTTATAAAGGTCAAAACATTTGAATTAATCAGACAAAAATATGTTTAACTATTTGAATATTAATTTCATTTACTGAAATTTATATTTATATATTTGAAAGAAAAAACCCCACACCATTAGTACTTTCTAGAGTATAATGACCTTAAAAACAACACAATCATAATATAAAGTCTGGTGTCTTTAAATCTAAATATATACGTGCAAATGCACATACACAATTTCCTGAATATACTGTACTTTGGGATTAGGTTTCCATAAAACTATAACATAGAGATTTGAAAAAAACCCACCCATGTATCATCTTTTTTTTCAGAGAAGAAAAGTAGAGATTGATGTCCTGGTGTATGTGAAAATCTACATTTGTTGTTAATTTTAATTGTATATCTTTTTGTTGGACACCCATAAATGCTGTCATTCTGGATCATTTGGTGCACCTACCCCAGTCTATTTGCCTTCAATAGCTGTACATCTTGTAACAGATGTTGTATTTTCTGTACATTAAAGTACAAGTGGTGCTCAAGAAATTGTCAAAACAGGAAGAGAAGGTAAATCTGCCATTCCCAGATACCATTTCTTGAGATCCACAGGTTTGACTAACATCACATGCCAAGAAAAGTATTCAGTTTTCTGTTGTGGATCTCTTCACAAGAAGTTCTGTAGCTCAGTTCTGGCATGACATTCTCATTTTAGTGTCCTACTTGGTCAGCTCTGCTGTTGTAGATATGTTGTCACACAGTGGGGGATTTTGGTAAGATCATTCTGTATCATTGTTTTACCACATTCTAACCAGATATGAAGGATTTATAAATGTAATGAAACTCACTGGAAAAATAATTAGTTTATTAACCTATTTGAGGTCAGACTTTTTTTGTCTGGGTTTGTTGCTGTTTGGGTTTTTTGTTGGGTTTTTGGGGTTTGGTTTGTTGGTTTTTTTTGTTGGTTTTTTTTTTCTTTCATATGGTTTGAGATTTAAAAAAAAAAAAAAACCAAACAAAAAACTGTAATTAAGTGAGAAATTTCTAGAAGACAGATTTCAAGAGAGTTTTCCAAAGAGCTGTCTCCTCAATCCTCCTCTCCCCCCAAATCAGCATACTGGAAAGTGTGCATTTGTTCTGTAGTAATGAGAAGTTAATTTACAGTTTCTTCACTCCTTATTTGGAGAAATCCATATGAAGAGAGGAAACTATTTTTGGTCTAGGAACATATGGAAAGAAATGGGAGAACTTACATCTCACATTAACCACAATCTTCTAAATCAGAATAAAAACAAAGAGATTAAAGATGAACTGAACATCTTTGTATCTTTTGACAGTATACTTAAATATCATCATGGTACTCCCATTGTTCTCTCAAGTTTTCATTATTGTGATTACATTCTTACTCTCTTCTGCTGTCTATGAAAGTTGTTTCCTCAGTTTGAAAGAGCGCAAGGGCTTGGATTGTAATTCACTTGGTATTGTCAGTATCAGTTTGACTACACCCTTATCTACATTCCACAAGGAATTTGTTTTTATCTTCAGTATTGCATTTATTGGATCGAGTTTTTAGCTGCCATAAGGTGTCAAATTTATGCTATTGATAAATCTGTCCCACACTTCTTGGCCAGAAAAAGCTATTGAGAAGGGTCAATTATCTATTAAATATTTTTCTTAGATATTGTGCTGTGGAAATTATAGAACATTGCATTTTTTTGTTTGTTGTTGTTGTTTTGGGGTTGTTTGTGTTATTTGTAACACAGTATCCTAAAATGGTTTAGATTAAAAGTTGAAAAAAAACCCAAACCAATCAAAAGTAAATTTTGTACAAACTCATTGTTCCATATTGCTTATGCTTATTCACAAGAGTTTGAGCCTGAAGTTCTCAGTTCAGAAATCCTAAAAAACTTCTTCCTCATTGTGATAAAAAGAAAACCTTCTTGAAGCTGCCACAATGGCACAGATAAATTTCAAAATTCAATTATATCCAGGTCATCTGATACAAACTGCGAAGTTTTAAGTTCAGAATATTTTTAAGCCATTAATGTCACTTGAATGCTCACAGATAAACTTGCTGGAAGAAACTTGCTATAATTGACCAAAGCTGAAATAATTTGGTAATGATAAATAAAACACATGGATAATTTTCCATGCTGCATTCATAAGAATGAGAGAATCTCTGAAGAAATATTTAGCCTTCTAACCACAACTTCACTTCAGATTTCTTGCCATCAATATTTTATCAATAGCAAATGCATACATATATTGTGATAATAAATTTATTTTCCGTTTTGATATTACATCAAAACATAATTTCCAGTCTTTGAGAATTCAAGATGCAACAATATATGCTGTTCATACCAGTGTGCAAATACCATTATATGGCAGATGTTTTAAATCCATTTCAGAACTTCAGAATAACAAAGATGCTGTGGTTAAAATGTGGTGCTTGGATTTCAGATTTATTCTTATTTGGGCACACAGGGAGTCAAGGAGTGCATTCACACCACAGCATGAGCAATCAGGAAGAGGGTGCTTAGCATTTTGCAAGTCAGTAGTGCTCAGTGCTTTTGGGAAAAAAAAATAAAATTAAAAAGTGCTTTGCATATGTGTCCACAAGGTACTACGATGCTGAAATACCCTAAATAGCTGTTAGTGAGCTTCATACTGAGAAACAGTATTACAATGTTCATTATGCTTGGGCTAACTACAGGGCTGAAAAGTCTTTTTGAGGAAAAACCCTAGAGAATGTGATGCAGATGGAGAGAAGAAGATGGAATAAAATGAAGTGAGAAAATATTTTGAGGATAAGTGAAGTATATGAGACATTTCTTGAAAACATTTTCATTGAAACACTTTTAATCTTACAAGGTGGAACAAGATTTGCTCATTTTGATTCATGGCTAAAGAAAAAAAAAAAAAAAAAAAAAAGGAGGCCAGGATCTTTTTGGACAATTAGCATTTGATCAGAGCTAAAAATAGAGAATACAATATTGTTTGCTCATGTAGGCAAATAGTGCCATTGAGGTCAAAAATAGCTTTACCTTTGCTCCAAAAGCAACATGACTAAGCTTAATTAATGTGCAGTTCTACTAAAATTTTTTTAAAGGTATATCTAACAGTCACAACTGTGGTGTGTCTTAGTGACTACATTAATTTCTTAGAAAAGGATATTTTATTTCTTTCTCCATGTAAAAAGCCTGCTTTTACCTTTGCATTTTTCTAATATTTGTATTTAAAACATAATGTTAGGTTAAAATATTTCTAATTATTTGGCACATCAACCAGATTATTTAAAACATTTTAAATTTTCAGTGTATCATCCCACAACAAATAGAAAGATGATCGATTTAATCACTGTCTCATGTCTGGGTTGTTTTTTTTTTCTTTTAATAATTATGAGTGATCATAGTCTACTTACTGAACTTAACACTAGTGTCAGGGTTGTTTGTTTGGTTTTTTTTATTGTAAAAATGACCAAACAACTAACTCATTCATTTCAAAGGTGATCAGTCTTTCTTTCTACATGCATTTATGTATAATGCTGACAATTCATCATTATTGGCTTCAATTTTTAACTTGAAAGTTAAGTTATAACACATTGTTGTGCAAGTCTCTAACTTCCTTAATGTGCTTTAATGTAAGGAAACATGTCACTTGAAATACATGTAGTTAAATGTTCTTAAATAAAAAGATTAATATAGTAAATTGAATTGGTTGCATTAAAGGTTGAGGCTTTTTTAAAACCTTAGGTAGTGGCTTCTGAATGTTGGAATATATGAAACTATGTTGTTGGTTTATGTCTCTAAAGAAGTAAGCAGCTTTTACAAATCAAACTCATTTAACACCTCTGTTGATGATGAAAATAAAATGGAGAAAAACACACCACAATTTCTCACAGACAATTTTTTTCCTTGGAGTTTAATGAATAAGAATTATATCAGAGACCTCATTAATCAATAGGGTAGATATGACACAGATTATATATGCAAGGAGTTGATCCACTGAATATGCAGAGTCTATATCTTCAGTCATATTTTGCACTGTGAAATAGCCTGGTCAAATTCAATCCTATTGTAACAAGAAATCCCTAAGTGTCAGTGAAGTTTTGCTTTCTTCTACTAAAACAAATAACAGGCTCCCTCGTTGTCTTTGAAGACATGTGTAACATATTTAAAAAATGAAATTTTAAGCCTATGTTAAAAAGATATTTGCAATAGAAACTGAAAAGGTCTCTAAAAGCAAAACAGTTAACAGTATGTTTGAATAAACAAAATATTTTTAAAAAATAATTAACCCCTATTACATAATTTAATAAAAATATATCTGTACTCTGAATATGGAATTTGTTATTACAGGAATAGCCTGTCCTATCATCCTTCTCTTCTAGATCTACTGTATTCAACACATCTTACAACAGCCATAAATTCTTACAAGTTGCTGACCCAACAAAGGACATTCATCTGTGTGCACACCAATGTCACCAAGAATCATTAGTCTCACTGACACAAAGATACTGAGAAGTTGAAAATCTTGGCCAAATATTCTAGTATTCTAGGTATAAACTGAATGCTTATGGCTTCACTACCATTATTTTATTGGTGCATATATGCATCCATATATATGTTTATTTTAGTATAGTATTATAAGCTCATTTCTATTAAGAAGAGTAGAGTTACTGTGGTCTTGGATACATACAAACAGCCATCCACTTTAATTCACTGAGCAACTTTTCTCACTAATGAGAGAGGTGCTTTTTAGAAGTCTGCAGCCAGATAGCCCAGCTGTCTGGGTGGTATTTAAAATAATTGAATTACTACTACTATGCAATATTAAATTACCTATTTTCTATATTTTGCTGTGATAGAATAAAGTTGTTCAGCTAAAGCCACATTAAAAAAGGAGAAAATAAATACCTGAAGTTTGTTCCTATCTTGACTAAGGTCTTAATTTTTTTTTTAAATGAGAAGAAAATAGTTGTACATATATTCATCTATATCCTTCTCACAGTTGCTCACCTTGGAAGAAGGGATGGTTGCATCACAGGGCTTTGTAGGAGCTGAGGATGGCACTGAATGGGGCAATGACCAAGTGTTTGCAGAAGTGGAAAATAAAGGCAGGGGATGACATGATGGAAAGCATGAAGCTCACAGAATCTGGTCAGTTTTATCCTCCCTTTAAATGAGGACATGCTGGGTCTACTCAGATCCAAATGAACCCCTAAGAAGGGGTTGTCAAAGGATATCAGATGTGTAACAGTCATTGCCTGTAGAGGTACAGGCAACAAGTTGCAGTATAATGTTTATTACTGATCATCATCCATGAACAGATGTTTCTTAAGTCCTCTTTGTCCATTTTGCAGTCCAAATACTAAAGCCTCTGGTTGGACAGCAGGATTAAATTTGGTCAACAAAGTTGACAAAAACTTCAAAAAACATTAGCATCAGGTCCTCTGAGGCATTAATTTGGTCCTCATGCCATCGCCATGCTTTACTCATTGACTAATGTCAGGTTCAAAGGCCACCAACAGAGCACGGATCTCAGAAGAATAGCTTAAGTGCAATTTAATATTAGTTCTGCAGATTCAGGGGACAGCCAGGGGTGTAAAATTCTTAAATACAAATATAAAGAGTTCATAGATATTATTCTGAAGAACATTTATAATAACATCTCCAGGTGTTACTGTAACATTCAGAAGGTCCCAAAGTACCTTGTATTCAGCTATTACTCTCACATGAACACGTCTCTTAATTCCTCAGTTTTTTCACCGCTCATAATTTTTTCTTCATTACATGGTAATTCTCCATTCCATACTAATTCCCTTAGTCTATTAATCATCATATTCCCAAATCCCTACAGTGTTGTCCCAGTCTTTCCAGCTACTGCTTTTATCCTTTTCCACTCTTTTGTTGTTCATCATCATTCCCTGATTAAACCAGGAGACAGGTAAACCCAGGGATTTTGGGGAAGGGTACACCAGCCACTCCCCTGGCATATTCTTTTATGTAGTGTCAATAAAGCACTGAAAGGCTTGAAAGCATATTAATAAGTCATTCTGATTGTTTGCAAAACGGAAAAAAAGTGCACATTTTTTGCATGGATGGAAAGGAAACAGAAGGCAAGAATTACATCAGTACCTGAGAAGGCTAAAGTATGGATGGATTTATTGTACATTGGTAAAATCAGAGCACTGGAGAGATCCTGTCCCTATTGCTAAGATTTTCTTCCCTTTTTTCCAGAGTATCTTCTTCAGCATCATTTTCATACTTTCCAAATCCATTATTTTTAAAGACCACTCTTAACATTCCACCTCTCCCCCCATTTTTATATCTGATTTGCTCAGAAGTAAATATTGTGACGTCTCCTATTTTCCAGCTGTTTAGAGCTTTTCATACTTCCTTCCTCTAGACTGCGTATTTAGGAGCGCAGGGGAGATACTCAGGAACTGAGAAATGCAAAGGCAGCAAACAGCTTGAAGCAGTAAGCAGAGTTTCAACAACCAAGAAGTAAAATTGTCAGGACAGAATAGTTGGGATATGAAGCAGCTTATCTTCACTCCTTTTCTCAGCAACATGTTTGCTTCCTATAGCTGAGTCTGGATTGCACTAATAGTAACATGTCTCCAAACTACTTCAGAATAGCTCAACATCCTAACAAGAAGGAGTATTTCCAGTTTCTTATTAGCATTCTCAAAAAAACCAAAGGCACACCTTGTATCACCTTGTATATTATTTGGCTCCATAAAAATCACAGAAGCAGATGCCTTTGGTCAACTTGTGAGAGATGGGGGTAAGAGTTCTCCTGCCTGTACCCAGCCCCTCCAGTCTGAGTGTGCAGATCTTGAGCTGCAGAGGAAGACAGAGGTAAGGGAAACACTGCTGCATACCTAACACTCTCCAGTTATCAGTGTTCCTTTTTCCCCATGCTGCTTCAGCTGTTAGTTTTCTCTCTCCACAGATGCTGAAATATACTCACAAATTAAAGACTTCTATACCTCAGATGCAACTAACACATAAAGGGGAACATTTTTAAAAGTGAAACAAATAGGTAGACTCTGTGCTAACACTGATCTCCAGATAAGATAACATCATAAACACTGGGAAATAAAAATAATGGTTGAATGATAAGAGTACTAAACTTCCAAGAATAATAATCAGATATAGATGTTTAACTGCCTGTGACTGAGGACTCCTGTATCTTGTTATAGCTCACCTACCTACAGAGTACATGCCTCCTTCTAAATGTAAATATTTGAAATTATGATTCATGTGTACCTGAGTATGATAAAATATGCAGGAATTAAAGGCTTCATTCTAAAAAAATGGTATGACTAGCAAGTGCACTTTAATCTTAAAACCAGACAAGCCTCTTTACACTATTTCTGTTTGCTATTTTGTCAGTTTTATTTAGTGTTCTTGAAACTTTAAGTGGAATAGTAAGAATTAGTTCTAAAAAAAAACAAACCCAAACATTTAATTACAGAATGTTTTACTTTAGACAAGGTCATTCTTTTTTATTTTAACTGGCTTGTGCATTACCAATTAAAGGTAAATATAAACAGGTGTTTGGATAATTTTTCATCTTGTTTTCTTCTGACTGAAATCTACTAGGTCTGTCACCTCTGCTACAGATAAACTGTTTGTAAAGTTCTGAAATAATAATAAAAAACTTTTAAAAGGAAAAGTTGGGAGTAAAATATCAAACTTTCTGTTGGCCTGTTACTATTCAATTGATTTATTTTTTATTTTAGAAAGAAATTACCCTAAAATAACGAAATATAATGTTGCGAACTCTTTAATAGCCCTTACTGTCTTTAGGAACTGCAAATGGACAAGGAGCTGGCATCATTATTGTACATGTTGTTATTATATAATGTTTAACATCAAAGATTGAGTTTTACTTCAGAGAACATTTTTATTTCTTTTTTTGGGTGTTGTTTTTGTTGTGGGGGTTTGTTTTGGTTTTGTTTCTTTTTAGGGTCAGCTTGCTACATCAACCATTTCTTAAGATTGCTTAGTAGCATGTATCTCGTAACATAAACATTACCTATGATCTTGAGTGACATATAAAAGATACTGGTTTATTCCATATTATTTTTATCAATTAAAGCAAAAAAAAAAAAAATCCTGGCGTTATTTAAGGTGTTAGCCTTAGCTTTGGAAGAGCTAACTTCTGTTCCTTATTATGTCAGATTCTTCATATATTACACGGGAATAGTAATTGCCATGTCACACTGTGTTGTGAAGGTAAATATTATAAACGTGATGTGCTCAGCTACTGTAGTAAATTAAGATGGACAACACACCATAAAGACCAAACAGATGAGTTTGTACACGTTAAAGGAGAGTGAACTTAGGTGCCTTAATTTCTAAGTGTTTTCTGGAAGATAAGGAACATTATTAACTGTTAAACAAACTTCTACTTTAAGGGAGTGTGTAGTTGTGCCAGTTTCACTCTTAGGAAATCCTTTCTCAGTGGATTGTACTCCAAAGCTACATTCAAGGAATGTTCTCTGTAGGAGAATCCACTAGAGCTACAAAGCACAAATTACAGCAACGTGGGTACTCGTGGATGACGTATGGCTTTAGGAAAACCATTCCACTGGTTTCACTGTCAGACTGGATCCTATGGCCATAAACATTTGGATCAGTTAAGTAATACATGAAATTTTCTTTATCAATAGCATGTTTCTTCTAGGTGTGGTAAAAGGAAAACAGACATCTGGCTACTGAATTCAGTATATCACCTCTGTTACAAAATCATAGAGTGTCTGGAAATCAGACCTGTATTCTTTCGGCACTTATTGGCTCTTTTCTGCCAATGGATGGTTTGGTATAATGTGAATTTACATTCTCTATCACTTCATTTACTCTGGATTCTGAGAAGGTGACACACTTGCCCAGCTTTGCAAAATAAGTTATTTTTTAATGCCTGGATATAAGGACTGAAAGGGCCTGAAATCTTACCTGTTCAATCATTAGGACTATTGGCAACTTCCTTAAGGCCTGGAGTTCATCCAAAGCAGTAAGAACAAAAAAAAAACCAGCTTGTATTTGCATCTTATTGACTACCTTTTGTTGGCCTTTTTTGTCAAAAGTTAGAAGAGAAAACACACACAAATAAGTAGGGTTGAGGAGTGGGAAAGGTGCCTCAAATGCAAGGAAGCACAACTTTAATATTACTGAAATACAATATAAAACCAACATTTTGTTTAGAAAACCAATGCATTTTATATTATTGTGATTTTAAAAAGCTATCATTTTCAGTTGGAATGTTTCTTTATAAAATATAGCACTGTAAGGGGTTTTTTTGTGCATATCAGTAATATATATTTAAGATGAAAAAATAAAACACAACTAAAGGCTGTGGATGAAAAAAAATAATAGTCAACTTCTGTGACATTCAACATCATACACAAATGTTTAAAAAAAAAACCCAAATGACTCTCTGGTTTATCACTTTCTGAAGGCTCAGACACAGCAAAACTACATAACTACATAGAACATACTGTTGTAGCTTTAATGAAATGTACTTATGCACTTAGGAACACCTGGTGTCCTATTCCAAACTACCAAAACCAACTACAAACTGAGAAAGCAGCGTATTTGTTCTGCTAGATACTGAAGATAACTAGAATAACTGGTAAAAACAAATATTCTGTTGCCTGCATAAGTCATTGGAATGATGCGACAACAAGCAAAGTGCTTTGGAAATGGCAAACTCAGACTACAGGTTTTCTGGTCTTTTTATTCAGATGGAAGGAGAATTCTCCATTTAGAACATAAGGAACTGTAGGTATGTCCATGGGTAAAAATATACCTAGCTCAACTTTTAACATGAAGAATTATATAAAACTTTGTAAAATAAGCACCTATTACATGGATTAAAGTATACCGATCTCTAACTGTAATTTTCTATCTGATTTGAGTCCGTAAAGCTGCAGCAAAAGCAACGATGACACAGGGCCATAGCAAAAGCTATTAGGGTTGGGTTTTTTTTCGCATACGTCACTTAAAATACTTTTCCCCCTACCTACGCAGCCTTGCTACAACGAGCATCCCACAGGTCCTGGCACTTTTGGCTCCCGCAGCAGTTGCCCACTTTCTGTCGTTCCTGATCTCCGGTCCCCGCCCGCGCCCGGGGAAGCTGCAGTTAGTTAATGGTGGCTCCGGGAAGGGCACATCTGCTCGGGAAAAGCACGCTGCTCCCGGAGCCCGCCCGTACTCACGCTGCGACCGCGGCGAGTGGCACCAGCCAGAGCCGAGCGCACACCCCCTCCCGCCCCGGCTTCCAACGCGGGAACCTCCCGTCGCCACCGGGGCTCCCAGGCAAAAGCAGCGCCCCGCGATGCTGCCGCCCGCCCTCCCCGCCAGCTTCCCACTCATATCCTTGCGAACTGGGTTTCACCCCCCACCCCCCCCAACCGCCTGTCGGCCCGGCGTAGGTGCACGAGTTTCAACCGCACAAGTGCAGCCACACACGGGACCACCCCCTCCGCTCCTCGGCTCCGCCGTCAGTAGAGCCGCGAACGCGGGTAGGGTGGGTGGGACGGGCGCTGCACCCCCCGCATTCACACCGCGCGCAACTTCGCGGGCCGGCGGCGGGCGGGGCAGGCCTAGCAAGGCACGGCCCGGCCCAGTCCAGCCCTGCCCGCCCCCCGCGGCCAGGCCTCTCGACGACCCTCCCGTTAGCGCGGGGCCACCATGTGCATCCCCCACCCCGCTCCTGCCCTTCCCTCCCTTTCCCCACCGCCTGCGCAGGCAGGATGCGCGCAGCACCGCCAGCCCCCAGCGGGATCTGTACGCGGCACGGCGGGCACTGTGCTCCCCAACTGCGGCCCGGCCCTCAGCGAAACGGCGGAGACAAAGTTTGCGGCGGCGGCAGCGGCGAAGATGCCCGGGCGGCGCAGGCCGGGGCGGGCGGCTAGGTCGGTGCATGCCTGGTCTGTGGATGAATCGCAGCAAGCAGCGGCGGCGGGCGGGGGCGGGGGCCCGCGGCCGGCGATTGGGCGGCGCGGCGCTCGGAAGCACTTTGTTTTCTATTCTAATGAGGGCGGAGCGGGGCTTGTGGATATTTACGTTGAGGCGGGAGCCGCCGCCCTTCATTCACCCACATGGTCCCCGAGCCCGGCTGCTGCTGGGACCTGCCTTCGCGCCACTTCCCTCCCCCCCGCCCTCCCCATCCGCTCCGTCGAGGAGCAGCGCCGCTCCCTTCGGCGGGGCTCCGGGGCCGCGGGAGGAGGGAAGATGGTGGCGGCGGCCGCCCGCCGCTGTCTGGTGAGTGTCGCTGCCGCGCGCGTGTCGCTGACAGGAAACCTGTTGTGAGGCACCGGCGGCCGCCCGGCGCGGGGAGCGAGAACGGGGAGGCAGCGCGACAGGGGGCGGGCGGAACGCGGCGCGGAGAGGCAGCAGTAGCGGCGCGGGAGGTGCTGGTGGGCCGCTGTGAGTGGCCGGGGTGGCGGGAGGGGTGTGGGTGGGCGGCGGAGGGGGAAGCAGGAGCAGGGCGCATGGCAGCGGCCGCCGCGGCGGCGGCGCCTCCCGAGCTCTCACACGGGGCGGGAGGGGCTGGAATGAGGGAGATTTGAAAAAGCGTGCGCGCCGCTCGCTGCTGCAGTGAGTCCCGCCGCCCCTTTCCCGCCCCCCCC
>JAOEGS010023229.1:0-48536 GCA_025447755.1 Corythornis vintsioides
TTTCCTGCCCAGAGAAAGCTCAACACAAAGCCCATGGCTACAACTGCTGGAAAGGAGATGCTGATTGTTATGGATAAAAGAAAGCAGAAATTATGATCTGGATCTTGAATTCAGGTGAATCAAGACTCAATTCTCTGCTTGGCCAAGGCTTGAAGAGGATCATTCCCATCTTTAAAGAGGGGACAGCACAGCTCTCAGCTTTTCAGGGTTCTCCAAGACAGGAATCTTACAGACCACTGCCTGTTTGAAGCAGAGCCTCATCTAAATGTTTGATCATGAAAGCTTTAAATTAAGGTAAACCAGCTGCACACACAAACCACATTCCATATACACAGTCCTGTACCTCAAAAGTTTATAATACAGGCAGGGGAGTAAAAAAAAAGGGGAAAAAAAAAAAAAAGGAAAGTAAAAAAAGGAATCTGTTTCTCAGGAAGCTCCTGTGGCCCATCACTACCCTGTCTGGAAACAGAACTCTCTGCAACAGGCTTTCAGCACTACAAACACCTGCTGCAGAACCTTGAGCATACCCACCTGTCTTAAGGCACATGCTCATTGCAGATGTGCCACAGAACTAAGACTTGGGAAGTGAGCACTAGGCTTGATACACATCAATCAGGTGTTAGTATCAGCATTTCTCTTTAAATAATCTAGCAGCAGTCATACAATAAAATGCATTGAAACAGAATTATCATGCAAAAGACCAGTGAGTGAGAATCTGTTCAGTGGTGTAGTCATGAAGAATGTCACTAAGAAAGGCTCTCTCCTGACTGTGATGTAGGTATCCCAGTCCTGGGAACATCTGCTAAAACAGAGAACCCTACAGTGCTGTGTTAACACAAGACACATAAAAAAGGGTGGATTTTAGAGGCCCTTTAGGCACTGTATAGGATGATTTATATATAAAAAAAACCCAAAACAACAAAAACCCACAAACTTTCCATTCCACCCACTCTGAAGTGCATGAAACCAGTGAAAGAGTTCCCCTGGTGTCCTATGGCAGGTACAGTTCTTGCTGACCTGCAAAGCCATACACACCCCTTCCTCTGAACAACATCTGCTTTCAATGCTTAGAAGGGGGAAGAAACAAATCAAATACTCCTCTGGAGTTTGGCAGCAAGTACAGCACCCTGCAGGGCCCCGGGAGGAGTCTCAGGCATTACCATGGTTCTTCTCATTCAGCAGGTTTTTGGTGGCTGGCAGGAACATCTCCATGAGTTCAGGCACCTTTCTGATGACGTGAACAGCACACAGAGCTGCCTGCAGGAGAAGAGCTGTTAGCACACTGCAGCACTGACAGCACGTGTTCTGAGCACCCTGGCATGAGCTAAAAAGGCCTCGGAAGCCTATGGTGCATTCTTCCATCTCTCTGCTACAAGCCACACTGAAGAACAGCATCACAGGACAACCACAAGTGCATGGGTGGGGAGAAGTACTGAGATACAGAGTCACCCTCCCACTAGCAACGTCTGCTTTTTACATTGCTCACTTCAGAAGTGAGAGCAACTGCAAAGCAGCTCTGCCTTTGACAGGGCTACCTCAGTCTGTCTTCCTGGCTCCAGGGAGGAGATAATGCCTTGGAACCAAAATAATTAAGTTTATGTCAAATTATGGCTAATTTTCTTTGCTTTGAATATCCTCTCCTTCCCTACAAAATCAGGTTCCTCCTGCAGGTGGTGGGCCCCAAGAAAAACAAAAGCATACTACAAAAAAGTTGCCTAGTACTTTTATGGTACAGAGCAAGAGGAGACAGTCTTTGCAGCTCCTGTGAATCAAGCACTCTGAGGGACTCTTCCCAGAACACAGCAATAGCTCAGCATTGCTTTCTCTCCAGCCTGACTCTAGATCCAGCACAAGAGACAGTAACAGTGCATTGATCTGAGTCTCACTGCTCCCCACCCTCCCCAGGCTTAGCACAGATTCAAAGAACAGGGTGATAAACTTTGTAGATGCTACAGCACACTTGTGATGAAACAATTTAGAACTGCCTGCCCATTCCAAGCCCTTAACCTTTCTATGCCACATGTAGCTGTCACCATCCTTAACAGAAGGTCCAAAATGGGTTCAAATCTTCAGGTATCAGCCTGCACTGATCATGATCAAAGTTTCTCTGGACTTAGCTGAGAAGATACAGAAATAAAGCTGATGACTAGAATGTTTGGGTCAATGTCTGAAGGGGCAGCTGCTCACATTACCATCCATAACATTAAGGTAGAGAATATCAATACAGAAACCAGTGCCTTATCTGATGGAGGCCTGTCTGTTGGAGGCTTAGCACATTCCTGTTACAGTTCCACCCAGCACTGCACACTGGGGAAATACTCAGCCAGTGCAATCCAAACCATAGTAGCAGGTATTCAATCAAAGTGTTCTGAAGTACCTTCTTCCTAAGGTAGGAGTTGGAAGTCTTGAGGAGCTTTTCCACCTCTCCTGCAAGATCTCTGCACATTTCTGAGGAGCCCATGCAGCCCAGAGTGCAGAGTGCCAGCCCCTGCACATACTGCGTGCTGTGATTGAGGTCACTGTAAAAAGAACAGGAAAAAATGCCAATCAGCACACAGAGAACCTGAACACAAGAATAAAAGGTGCCTACACCTGCAGTCACCCAGCCAGCTGCACACGCCCCCCAGAACTCACCAGTTCTCAGCTCTGAGACCACAACTGAGGAGCAATAGCAGCTTTCAGTGCATGTGCCACAGGGTTTTCTACTACTTCTACTTCAAATCCCCAATTGCAGAGATAAAATATTTATTTACAAATATCAGCTGCGTATCTAGGGATTGAGCTGAGAGAGGGAAGAACCTCATTTAATGAGGGAACTTCATTAAAATGTTAGATCTGGACTGTGCATGCAGAAAAGAACCCAACATGGAGTAGATGCTGCAGTGACTGTGGGTTGTCTCAGTTTAAACAGGTTCTAGGGTAGACTTTAGCTTCTGCATCTACCAATGAAACTGTATTTAAAAATCTATGTAAAAATATCCTCTATCCTGATTGAGAACCACAGACCTCACCACTACACACCTTGACAACAGCCCATAGAGGAATTCTGGTTAGCAATCCTAACTATCCATGTGCCTAAGGAAGGTGTAAAGCAGTCAGTAAGTTAAACCACCTAACAGCAGATGCTGCACACACAGCCAGCTTCCAATGTCACACCATGGACAACAGAGCTTCCACGTGGCAACCTCTGCAGTCTTTAAACTCATTCCTACACTGCTTATCCATGAGGCTCTTCGGCACTCGTGTTGCCATAGTGTCCAGGATTCAGTGTTGAAGAAAGTGAACACCGTTGCTGTCTGGGGTTTGAGGGGAGCTGGGGCTTACATGATGGGGGAGCTGGGGACACAAGTGGTTTGTAATATGCACAACATGCAGAAAAGCAAGAAACAGTATCTGGCTGTAACATCAAGCAGCTATGGCAACATGCAGATGAAGGGACATAGCACATGCCACTGAATGGGTTGGGTTTGCTTCCTTCCCTTTAATAACTTGTTGGCAGCTGTATAAAGCTGCATATACAGCAAATATGTAATTCACAAGGGTGCTCACATTATCATCAAAAAAATCTAGATCTCAATGAAAGACAATGCCACAAATCAAATTAATTCATATCTAGATAAAAGCAAGACAAAGTGGCAGATACAGAAGCCAAAGAAGAAAGCAATGAACAACCCAGCACTGAAGTGGTGTCCACTAACTAGCTTTGCTTCACTCCAGTCTGACCTGCTTCCAGTTCAAAATCACTACCACAGACTCATTTCAGCCTAAGCAATCAAAAGGTGTTCAACTGGCAGCCTGCTTCTAATGGAAGGGCCCCACAGGTAAGAAATTCCAATTAAAAAAGTCTTTAGTGTTCTCTCCTGGACATCAGTCCAGTTAGAAGATCTCAGGCCCCAGTTTTGTCAGGTTTGTTTACAAGCAGCCTGAGGCCACAGTCCAACAAAGGCCAATACTTTACTTGCTAATATCTGGGAGGCATGTTTCTAAAAGTGAATATTAATAACAGCAGCCATACCACAGACAACCAAGGAGGGCTCTGGGTAAATCAACTAAAGCCCAGGTGTTCCCCTCCTGCTTCCACCCATCTTGAGAAGTGTTACTGGAATGCACCCATCTCCATCTACTAAGCTCTGCTGTAAAAAAGCCCCAGCTCAACAGCATTTCCCTGAGAGAAAAAATAAAATTAAAAGGTTGGAGTTCTTAAAAAATAACATTATTATTATTTCCCATTCCCTGTTGTAGTATTTCAGCAAAATGCCAAGCAGAAAGCACATCCCAAGCTGAAAACCATTCATCAGGACTCTCGGGCCAACGTTAAAATGAAAGCAGGATATACAGCCTTGATCTTTGAAGTCAAATGGCTCTTCAGAGCTCGTCAGCAGAAGCAAACCAGCACAGAACAGCATGGCTGCAGCATTGTACATGACTTTGTGGCACATGATGGCCAGTCCAGATGACAAAGTTTTAACAGTGTTATAAAAACATCTTTACTCAATCACATGTGAAATGTGCAGGGGCCTTTACTGATGCTGGGCACTGCTCACCCAGATCTTTCCTGCTGAAAGCTGGAAGAGAACTAATGTACAGAAGAGAACTAATTTACAGAAGGGGCAGAGTTCTTGGCAACAAGCAGAGGCTTTCTGTGCTGGCTGAACAGCTTACTGTGGTCATACCTCCCTGATTTTATTCATCTTAACATCACCCCATATATATAAACACATACCACCAGACACCCATACTACCACTCTACTTCATGGAACTAACCAACATGAAGGGTTGTGTGCCACATACATGTCTTCAGGAACAAAGCAATTTTATGTTCTCTTCCCTCCAAGAAGATGGAGAGGACCCCCAGTGCAGTACAATGCCAGAACAGTCTTGCACAGCCAACAGCATACAGCAAATTAAAAACACCAGTTCTCTGACACAAGAGGAAAGAACTCCAGCACTCAAAACACCACTGTCAGGAGTGTACTTTCAGCATCCCCAAAGCATGTGTTGATGGAGAGAGAGGTGGTACCCTTACTTCTTGATGCAATTGGTCATAAGAAGATGGACATCCTGTCTCTCATCCAGCAGCAACATGGCACCTAAATACCCAATGCGCTTGTCTGTGAATTTCTGAGAGGCAATGAGCTTGAGGCACTCCAACTGGAAAAAAAAAGGAAAAATAAAAAGAAAAAAAAAAAAAAGGGGAAAAAGGGGGAGGGGGGAAGACAGAATTAGCTTTAACTACTTCTTAGCTACAGCAGAAACAGTTTGCATTTTAATGTTTACTCATTTAGGTGTCTCAATGCATTTTTTTAAAGTATATTTTATTCCCATTTTGGTGATGTGGAAAACAAAGAAAGGTTAAATGACCTGCCCAAAGTTTCCAGCAAGCCAGCAGGAGCTTAATCTCCTGCTTCTTGAAGTAGCCTCTCTTGGCTTTCCATGAGCTCAGACATAACAGACACGTGAGTTTAAGTCAGAACATGAAAGTAAATATATTTACAGAGACAAGAGATCCATCATTAAAAATAAAACAGTAAAGATCTGGATCATGTGTCATTTTTGATACACCCTGGAAATTTCTGAACCAGATAAATGGGTCCATCCACCTGCTAGAAAGAGGATCAATGCTCCAAGTTCTCAAAAGTGGTTTTTATTTATTGTGATCTGTAATTAACTTGCTACCTAGAAAAACTTCAGTATCTCCGACTGTATGTTTTTGTGCTGCTCTGTAATGCCCATTTGAACACCTGAAATGTGACAAATCTCATGGGCATCACAGACACCACAAGCTCCCTTCCCATGCAGGAATGCCAGCTGCGTTCACCAGTGTAAGGAGAGCCCCAGATCACAGGCATAGCTGACTGAGAATGTCCCTGCTAACCCCTTCACAATGCATCACTTTCTACTGGCACTGACCACAGGGTACTCTGACATTACTGCTCTTCTCCAACAGGTAACTGAGCATAACCCATGTCTGTTTTCCAGACAGGCAGCAGCAGAAATGGCTTCTCAAGAGACCTGCCCCACAGGCAAGCTGGGCAGCACGGGACCCATGGGGGGAGCAGGAGGGGCACACAGCCTGCAGCAGAGCTGCTCTGAAGGAAGCACAGGGGCATGCACAGGCAACACAGGGTATCATGAAAAGCTTTTCATGGTCCCTAGCTATCTGGAAGCTTGAGGGCAACAGATAGAGGTGAGATGCAAGAAGCACACAGAGGTCAGGAGGATACAATTGTGCAGGGTAAGAAAACTGAAGTCTGTGCAATTGAAGTGCCAGAGAAAGCTCCTGCTGCAGCCTGGGCACCAACACTCTCCACTGCATGGCATCACCAGGCATCAGCTCTGCAAGAAGCTGTCACAGGAACACCCAGCCACTGCAAGCTGACCAACTGGTCAGAAAAAGCCTGAAAGAAAGCGAGTCCAGTTTGCTAGGTTTGGAGAGGCTGAAAACCCAGAACAAAGAAACACCCCTGACCAGGGATGAGGCAGAGAACACTACACAGACCTCCTGTCTTTACAGGGCTTTCTGTAAGAGAATCCCCCTGAACAGGCTTCCCAGACACTTCCTTATGCACCCCTCTGCACAAATGTATTGTAGAGTTGATGACATCTGAGCTACTGTGAGATCCAACAAAGGCAGAAGATGAATGGCTAAGAAAAAAGCAACCAGAAACTAAAATCTTACAGTATCTGCTGCAATCACATTTCTAGTGCTTTTAAATTGGAAGGGTATTACTGAAATTTACCTTTTGAAAAGCTGACCAGTTCTTGTTTCACTGGTACACAAATACATGCAAACCAGCTTCGTGCACAGCAACAGGGAAACATGATCAGCTGAAGCTCTTACTAGGTCTAATTAGTGGAAGAAATCTTGATACCATTATATCCATTTCATTCAAGTGAACACTTACAATCTCTACACCAGTACTGTAACAGATACATTGGTAAAGCCAGGTATGATTCAGGCACACAGCCAGGCTAAAACTTACCCAAGTTTTTACTGACAGCCACTTTTCCAACTGGATTTGGTTTTTTTGCAAGTAGAAATAGTGACAATAATAATAAAGTTGCCTGATCATTGGCCCAGGCTGATGGACAACTCCTGACCTTGCACACACTCAAGAGACAGGCTGGATATTTATCCTGTCACTCCCAGAACCCCCCGTCTACAATGCTGGGCTGTTATCTTGAGTCCACTGCTGGAACAGAATGTGTCTTCATGGCTCCCCCGTTCAAACTATACTCCACCTACACAACACCAGCACTCTGAAAGACTCCTTCCAGTTAGAAGAACTGAGGGCACACAAAGGTCTGCAACTCACTTGTTAAAATCACTTTTCAGCCCTGGGCCCTGCACCTTCCTGCAAGTGCAGCTGATAAAATACAGGAGAAACAAGGCCATGGAATGACAAACTCTGCTCCAAAGTAGGCAGCACAGATGCTTGTTTGGAACACAGCAACCCTGGCAATAACAGATATTGAATACTCTGTTTTATCCTTCTCCCAGTGAGAGTGAAGAGGTAATTTACCATTACTGACCAAAGCAGAAACTGAGAGGTTTAGATATGACTGATTTTTCATATATGGGATTAAATACATAATAAAATTTAAACATGTTCCTAACAGGACAGATGTATAAATTCCGTATGACACTTCTCTGTAACACTTCCATTCTTCTGGCAGCTCTTACATACTTGATTTAATCTTTGTGACAGGAAGTGTCTCTCTTGGACCAAGGAAGCTGGCTGTGTGAAGTGTCAAGAACAGGATAAAAACACTCACTTGTTCTTATTCAGGATCTCTTTATCCTGAGGAATCCAATGATGCATAAGTAAGATGATGCACTTTGTGTGCAATAGCACAGCCCCTCTTCACTCCCCTACACTAAGGCTGCTTGGAATTGGATTTCTGTGGTGCGAGTTCACATGTCAGGATTGGTAGATCCAATCATAAATGGATAGATGCCCAAGACATGAAGCTACTTAAAGGGATGCAACCTTTTGTCTAGCTCTAGGGAAGGCCTAGGTTAGGTTACTAACAGCACACTTACTGACTTCTGAGCAAAACAGAGTATGCCACAAAGACTAAGCAAAGCTCAAATTGAAGAGCATCTTGTAGATCAAGAGCTCCAATCTTCCTGTCTCCCTTTTCAACAACCTACCCATGTGGAAAATAGCATTTCAAAAATAAGCCAAGAGATGGAAAACTCCTGCAGCATTCTCCAAGTCACCTCACTGCAATGGGGGCAAGTAACACCCAATCTCTTATTGCTTGGAACAGATCAGCTCTCGTCTGCCTAGAATAGAGTGTTTTGGAAGGAAAAGTGTACAGAAGCTCCTTTGAGGCATCTGGCATTTCCCAGAGACAGAACTCCAAACTGCTGGTTTAAACCTGTCTAGGAGTACCCACAGGCACTGGGCTGTGGTTTCAGTCTGCAGAAGCCCAGGTGGTAAGGAGCACACCATCTGGCAAAAGCAGACTAGCCCCGAGTTTCACAACAAATCCATGTCTCCAACAGCAGATCTCACCAACAAAGCCCAAACTGACGTAGGATCAGAACAAGTCAGTGTGCCCAAAGCAGGGCAGCCTGGCACACGCCACAGCAGTGACCTACCTGTCCAAAGTGTGCAGGGTATCCCAGCATGTGCATGTACAGCAGCTTGGCCACGTTCCTGCAGCGGTAGGTGTTGTCCTCCTCGCGGAAGGAGGAGCGGATAGCAGCACATTCCTTCTGGATCATCTCACGCTCCTCTGCCTGGGTTCTCGCTGTCCGGATGGTCCGGATCAGCTCCCGCAGTCTGATGGGGGCTGGCATCCTCTGGGGGGAGAGACAGAGCTGTGAGCCTTGTGCTGCACACGGGGGCTTCACAAAGCCTGGTGCTCCATCCCCGCTTCTCCCCCCACACAGCGGGGCTCGGAGCTCCATAAGCTGCAGGGTCCCCCCCAACACAACCCGTGCTGTGCTGTGGTCCCCCCCGTCCCCCCGACACGATCCCCGTGCTGTGGTCCCTCCCAACACAACCCCTGCTGTGGCTTCACTAAGAAAAGGCAGACAGCTTCAGCAGCGTGGGTAAAAGGGAGCTGGAACAGAGGATCCACTGTACCTCGCTCTGCTTTCCCAGACATTGGAAATGCAAACTGCCATGCTTTGGGGTGGCACAACATGAGCCTGTGCCATACACATTTTCCCCTCAGAAGCATGGAAGTCAGCAGAAAAGCAGATGGAAGAGCAATCCAAGCTGTGTGGATGTTTCAGATAATTGTTTTTTCAAAATAAATAAATCTTGACGACACTATCCTTAATTTTAACCCCCCAAACAGAACAATCCTTTCTAAAACAAAACAGCCTGTCACACTGCTACCTGGTGGCACTGGCAGAAAGTGTGCAAGAAAAGTGCACTACAGATGAACTCTGAGGAGTTTCACTTCATCAGATGGAACACTGATGGAGACATCTGACCTAAGGAACAATTCAGTCTTCTGGGTATCCCTCAAGAGAAAAACAGCTAATTATTTTTGCAAATATTATCTTGCCAGATTGTAAGACTATTTGCACCAGTGCCACAAAGTAAAAGGATAACTCCCCAGCACTCACACAGGAACTCAGCCAGAGGCATAAAGGTTCCAAAGCTTTTCAAATAAAAGGCAGTTTAATTATATCCACTTCCCATCACATTCCCCCTATCCACACATAAAATACTTTTCCTACCCTGAGAGCAAAATATTTTCAAAAAATCCTTCAAAAAGCCTCTGATTAATAGTTTGCTTGAAAATTCCAAAATGAGTAACTCAGAGCTGTTTAGCACAAAGCAGCTGAAAAGGTGAGTGTAAATGGCATGTAAAATGAAGGTAACTGGGCAAAGTTAATGACTGCAAGACAGAGTTCCAGTCTGGCATGTACCAGCTGCTTGGAAACTGGGGTCTGGGTGTGCTGCCTCACTCTGGTTATTTACTCCTAGGGAAAAAGGACAAACAGGTTAACTGGGCACCACCACTGGTGATCTGTTAACTTGCTGCTAATTACAGCCTACTGCATGTCCCAAAAATGTGTTTCCAAGAGCCTTAGAGCCTTCCTTCAGAGCTGAAACTCTGAATAAGACCCAAAACACAAGGCTTGCCTACAAAAAAAGGTTATTCCCCAACAGGATAGAACACAATCCCCTCCCAAATTCTGTGAGCCGTCATAAAACCATCTGCTTAAATTCATGTTTCTACCTGAATCTGTCATATGGGAAGGGGTCTCAACCTCCTATAAAAAGTCTTCTGAATTAATCCAAGTTAACTCCTCATTTCCATATTATTTACTGATTTACATGAAGAATGCAATCTGCCAACCCTTAGCTATCCTGAACGGGCAGTCAGAGCAGGAAGCAGATCAGAAATGGCCACACAGGCAGCTGCTGTTCCCAGGGACACTGAGTTAGCCCACACACCCTGCCAGCCCTCCCCATCCTCCCAGCCCCAGAAATGACACCTGGAGACCCAGACACTTCTGCAGCTGCTGTTCCCAGGGACACTGAGTTAGCCCACACATCCTGCCAGCCCTCCCCATCCTCCCAGCCCCAGAAATGCAGTCCAACAGCCATGCCCTCCCACGGCTGACTGCTCTTGCACTCTGCATTCCACAGCTCCCCTGCATCTTGAAGGGGTGGCACAGAGTGCTGCACGCATGGAAGAAGCGGATGTGGCATTATTTGTATAAAGCATCTTCCACTCTGCCCCCTTGTTTTCCCAACTGGCAATAATCTTACACATGAAAACCATGACTCCAGACAAAGTTGCTTTGGCAGCTTTCTGAAGCACCAATACACAGTCTGCACACACAGTCAAATTGGCAGCAACTTGCTATCACAAGTCCTTTTGGTGCCACTCTGTACTTGAAGGGTTTATAACCTGCTGGACACTTTTCTTCAGCCTCCAAGTGCCCTGCTGTCCTTACCACAGGCCAGAGCATCCTGCAGGACTGCCCTTAGGGGACTCAGCAGGGAGGGGAAGTCTGGCCCTGGAGAGAATAGACTGCATAAATCGTTTCAGGCAAAGGGAAAACAGCACCCAATGAAGTTACTGCACAGTCCAAGAGCAGCTTGTAATGAACATTTATTTTACATCCTTTGCTCATGTTTAGACAGGACTTCTACCTCACTGAGACCACATGTAAAATGGAAACAAACATGTAAGATCTGATTTCAGCCAAGCATCTCCCAACCCGTAAACAAAAGCAATAGTTATGTTTACAAATGCCCTTGCACAAACAGCAGGGCAGCCTGTAAAGATTACTTTTGCTCCTCACATTACAAGCAAAGGCAAGCGAGCAGAAAACAGCTTTTTGGAAAGCCAAGTACTGAAGAGTAAGGTACCTGATCAGGTGACAGCCAAGTGTTTTTGTCTGTGTGACACCTAACAGGCAGCTCCTACAGAAACAGTCCAACCTGCACTGCCTCCCACAGCAGCATCTCAGCCCTGGCTGATAAGGGGAGAACTCAGAGCTGCCCAAAGGAGGACACCAGGAAGGGCAACAGGCAAAGCTAGGATTTATTTTCCAACATTCAGGACTCCAGTCCCTGTGCTGCAACTCTATATTCGGTCTTTTATTTTAGTCAATACTGTCATTTAGCTTTTTTTTAAATATAGATAGCTTTGAATTATACCCATAAAAAATGTTTTGCACCCATGTATATAAAACAGTGTCTCCTCACAAAGCTCTTCACATGCTGATCCCTGGGGCCTGAGCTCCTTTCTGGTGTGCACACTCCAGCATCTCACTGCACAGCAGTTCCCATGCTCTGTGTCAAGGTGGCTTTTCCCCCCCACAAAAAAACCATTATCTTACTACCCATAAATTCCTGTATGGGGAATCTGGATTCATCCTGCAGAACCTTCAGATTATTTTACATGCTAATACACCAGAAATACCATTTGTATGTTTCAGACATTTCAGGTGTGTGTAAGCAGCAGACACTGAAGGTGTGAAGAACCTCTGGACACGAGAGCACAGCTTTGGGAAGTTCCAGAAGAGTCACATTTACCTGTTGCCACCTTGCTCCAGAGCTCCTGCAGTGCAGACAGACCTTCAGTGACACCCTGGGCAATTCCTGATTTTCCTGTGAGCAGGGCTACTTGTGTGACAAAATACACCCCCAAACAATTCCAGTAACACCAGAGTTCTCACCAAGGGCTGCCCTGCCCTGCTGCCCTGCAGGGCGTTTTGGGCTGCAGAGGACAGCAGCTGCTGTGCCAGTGAAGCTGATCTCTCCGGGGTCTGTCCCAGGGTACACAGGGGAGGTAACAGAGCAGGTGCATCTCTCAGCACCTCCCCTGCTTCCAAGACTTGCTTCAGGTTAAGGGACTTCCCAAAACACTGTGTCTTTCTGCACAGATTTATCTCAGCGTATTTGGAAAATATCTAACCTTTCTTAATTGTACTCCTGGCAATAATTTACAGTTTAATGATTATTTTCATGAGAAGTTACCTATTGCTTTAAGCTTTCTCTCCAACAAAGGATGCTAAATTAACTTCTTACACAGTGAGAAAGTACTTGTCAACAATTGATTTTATGTCATCTGTCTATCACCAGCCTCTGACTGTATCTCCACCCTCAGCCAGCTCCCTTTCTAGGAAGAACACCACTCTAATATCCTCCAGTGTGGAGACACTGCACAGGTGCTTCACATGGCTCTGCAGCTCTCAGAATTCCACTTGGCTTTGCTGTTTGTTTGGGGTTTTTTACCTTTGCTTTGTTTTTTAACAAGGACTAGACCTATGAAAAGAATTAATTCAACAGGTGTGACAGAAGATCACAGCTATTCTTTTCTTCTTTGCACTTAGAAAGTAGAAACCATTCCAACTCACTGTGCCTGTCTGGCTGCTGAGCTGACACTGTGAAGATCCTACAGGTAGCTCTGAGACCTCCAGCTCAAGGGACAATTTACCTGCAGCTCTTCACTGGGCATTTCTCTTCACAGTTATTTCCTTCCAGTTAGGCACTGCTCTGCATTTCATTTTACCACCTTGTTGCACGTGTCCTTAGCACAAGACACTTGCCCAGCTTTATGAAGCTGTCACCCTGTCCAGGAGCACAGGAGGGTCAGTGCAGAGCACCCCTCAGTAGCTGCTGCCCTTCACACAGATTTTCTACCATTCCTCACTCATTTTTGTTGCTTCCTTAGCTAATTATCTCACAAAGAGAACTCCAAGAACTGCACTATGATGCAACACAAACACTTGGTCAGAGGCTCTGTCAAGACTTCTGAAAAATACAGTCAGTTTGTAACCCAGACAACCTTTAACTGTTTGCTTAGAACTTGTCAAGACCCATGAGCATCCCGGGGCCACCCCTGGAGCCCTTTGAAAAGCTTGCATCACACAAACCACCTCCTCCTGTCATAAGCACAGGGTTGGCTAAGACAGGGACTGAGAAGCTGAACAGTTTGAGTTCCTCCACAGACACCAGTGAACTCCACACTCTACTGGTAATTTCTTACTAATTTTACCTCTGTTCTCAAAGTGACACTGAGGTTTGAGAGCATTCATAGAATGTTTAGGGCTGGAAGGGACCTCCAAAGGTCATCTAGTGCAGCCCCATTCCTCACAGATTTCAATATGTAATATCAGAATCACAGCAAGTTTTTCCATATCTGTGTAAATAATGTGGATTTATTTTTTTTTCTATGAATTTGTTTTCTCCACACATTGACTGCCAGTCTGACTCCCAGTGTGCATCTCTGTGTTTCACATCCCTGTGCAGGGCAGCACAAGAGAGCACAGATACCTGGATCTTTGGGATCACTGGGGCATTAAAATTAACCCAACCATAAACCAACCAACAACACACACACACACACACACACACACACACACACACACACACACACACACAAAAAGGCAAGTTATTCTCATGTTCTGCTTGATAATCTCTCCCAGAGCTCTAAGATGAGCAGCACGTGTCTGTCAGCCAGAGGTGATTGTTTGCAGGGTCAGGAAAGCCAGCCAGCCCAAGTCCAGGGCATCTGAGCAAATAGCCCAGGTTTTGTGCAGCTATCACAAAATGTGGCACATTCAGAATCTTTCACCCCTGAAGACAATCCTTCGGCTTTCTGAGGTGCAGAAATCTGCAGAGTGAGAAAGGTGACCCAGTGAGTGATGTGCACCAGTCCTGGGCCATGCCACACTCATCTGGAGGACTCCTGCCCAGGCTGTAACTCAGCTATGGAGCCCTCAGTGCTGCCCTGCAGCAGCCTGAACACATCCAGGCCAGGAGGGTGTTCTGCAGACCCTGGTACAGACCAGTCAGAGGGGAATGGAGACAAGGAGATTACGTGGGCATTCCTACAGGATGGAGAACACAAATTCACACCAGACAGCAACACTTCACATGAGGTATTTCAGACCATACCTGCAGGTGCACAGCCAAACAAAACAAAAACAACCACAAAATCACACTGCTGAACCTGAACAAGACCAGCTTCACTTCTCCTGTTCCTTTCTAGGAGGAACACACCTGTCACATCCTTCCCTACCTGTGGTAATTCCACCTCTCAGCATCACCTGTCAGCTTGCTGATGGAGCACAGGACCTCTTCCACACACTGCCCAGCAACCCCTCCCGAGACCAGGCTCAGAGCTCACAGGCTGCAGCTGCAAGTGGATAGAGCTGGGACTGAGGGTGCTGGAGCACAAAGAAAGGGGGAAGGGCTTCAGGAGCCCTAGGTGATTTATTAGCAAGTATTTCTGATCTTCCTGGCCACCTAAACAAAGCAGGGCTCCCAGGCAGCAGAAACACAGCATGGCTCTGCCATGACAAACATGGAACCAGGATCCTACTGTGACACAACACACAGCCACACCGCTTGTTAGAGCAGGCAGAGCAAGAACAGTCATAGGGGAGCTGAAACAAAGAATATAGAGAATTACAAAAGCCATACAGGGCTCAGAAGAATTCAAACAAGTGATCATCTAATTTTGACTACAGAAGCAGCATCTTGAAATTCACACTGAACCACGTGTAAATTTAAGGAAGCTTCAGGTGAAAGCTCCAAAGCCATCAAAGATCAAGATGCCAGGAGAAATCAAACACACAAACTCCTGTGTGCTGCAGAAACAGTGTTGTGCAAGAGGACTACCAGAGAGGAGCAGACTTGAGCTTTAGCTTCAGCTGCTAAATGCTGGTGAGAACTTCCTGATAAGTGGCAGGTCTTGTTCTTCAGGGTGAGTTGACTTTTTCATCAGCACAGGGATGGGTTTTATTCTCTGCAAATTACCATAAATGAGAAGGGGTTTTTTTAACAGCAGTCACCTCTTCCTGCACTTTGTTCTCAGCAGCACTGTCCCTGTGCCATTTCTTTTCAGAGATTCAGGGCTGGTTTCTGAGGAGCTGAAAGGGACAGCCAGGTGAGAACCTAACCTGGATGAGTTCCAGAGGTACAGGTGGCTGATGCCAAGTCTTTTTAAAGAAAGAATTCCAGCTTTTTCCCTGGCCTCAGGATGACATGAAAGGCCTTAGTTCAGTCACTCTCCTCCCTCTGCTATTCATTAATTCTTCCCCTGAACCAATAGATAAAGGACACTCATTCTGCACACAGCTCATTCACAGCAAACTACCCAGAACTGAAAAAAAAAACCCATCAGGAGAATGCACAACTTAACTCATTCTGCCCCCACACACCCACTAATAATCACATTCCTCAGGTCAAAACAGAGTTAGGAAGTTGCATAATTAAAGCCTGACCAAACTCCCAGATGAAATCAGCAGAAGTCCCTGACTGGCTTGAACCAAGTCCCTGTCACAGAGGCAGGAGACAGGTCTGGGCTACACGAAACTGCAGTGGTCACCTCCAAACACTGCTGGCCTCAATTCCACACTGCCACCCGTGGGATTCACACTGCACGTAAATACAAATAACAACAGACATAGCTGCAGTAAGCCAGGATTATACACTGCAAAGAGAGAGGAATCTGTGAACAGAAGCAGAGATATTGGTCTATGATCTAGCATGATCACTATCAGTATTTATACAGAAAGCAATAAACACCTTAAGCACGGAGCACCATCAAGAAGGGCAAAGAAGGGCAAAGGCAACATAAAAAGAGCCAAGAGGAAAAGCAATCAACCATACAATGTTCCAAGTGGAAAAAATCTCCAGAAAAAAAGCTATTTAATACCACAGAGAAACAGCAGAGTAACATCAGAAAAATAAAAAATAAATTAATGCAGCAGAGGGCTTCAAAATACAGTGCAATAAAAGGCATCAGTGCCACACTTCGTGTCCTTGGCTTTGTTCTTGCTTCAGAAGCTACAAACAAAGCACTGGGAGAGTTAGCACATCTGCACAGCTGGCCAGCTGTGATCAGAATTCCTGGCTTCTGCTCCTACGCTTCAGTCACCACTGACCTACACTGCCTTTGGATTTCCCACCTGCTTCAGTTTCCCAGCCATCTAGATGTGCAAGGGGATCAGTTATTCCACTTGCTGTCCAGTTTCCTGAAGGTAAAGTGAACAGGTCACTTCATGACAACCTCCAGAGCCTTCTGACCTTGGTCAGCAGATGAAAGAAAAGATGCCCCATCTTCACAGCCATCAATTTTCACAGCCATCCACACAAACTTCACAGCTGCCAGCTGCACAACATCCCCCGGCTCTGACCTCAGATTCCACCCACAGCAAACACCTCCAGAGACAGCAGCAGAGCCACCTGGGCTCATACTCCTGAACCCCTGGCTCTGGAGCTACAGCCTCAAACACTCCCCTGCCAACCCTCCTCCAGGGAGGCAGAGCAGGGGACAGCTGAGCAGCACCTGGAGCAAGGCAGCATCACTTGCAGTCAGCTTGCCCTGTCCTTCACAAGCAAGGACCCAAGCAGAGCATCTCCTGGAGTTACCTACCTGCAAAGGCAGAGGAAAACCCAAACACACCAGAGGCACGGGGAGCTCTATGGAACAAAGCCCCCCACTCCAGCAGCAGCAGGAGCTCTATGGAACAAAGCCCCCCACTCCAGCAGCAGCAGGAGCTCTATGGAACAAAGCCCCCTAATCCAGCAGCAACAGGAGCTCTGTGGAATGAAGCCCCCAACTTCAGCAGCAGCAGGAGCTCTGTGGAATGAAGCCCCCAACTTCAGCAGCAGGATTTTTAGGAGCCCTTACACTCTGAAAGGCCCCTTTCCAGAGCTGACCTGCAGGACCAGGGCAGGTGCCTGTTCCTCTGCTGATGTTCACAGCCACTGCCCAGCAAAGTCACCGACCTCACTTTAATTTACAGCGCTGCCACTGACACACTCTGTACGTAGAGGAGCTCCCAGGCGTCAGAACATTTCTGTTCCCCTTCCTCTCTCACCAGGACACTGCAGCAAAGGAACTGCAGGACCCCTCCACTCCTGCTGTGCTACCTCCAGGAGAACAAATCAGATCAGTAGTCATGGGAACAAAAAAAAAAAAACAAACCTCAAAAAAACAAACCAAAGACCCTAATGAAAAACAAAAAACAAAAAACACAACAAAACAAAGCAAACCAAGTTTCATTTTATCAAAAAAAGGAGAAAATATCTGTTATCTTACACACTGGAGACAGCAAAGTTGGATCCCTTCACACAGCAATTACTCCCTTCTCAATCAAAATAATCTACATACCTTCCCCACCCACCATGGAACCAGTGAGGGGTTCACACCAAGCCCCTCAGAAAACACCAGTTCTTTTGCCTTTATTGAGCTCTCAGGTAACCAAGTAAAGTTTTCAAATCCTGTGCCAAACACCAATCAGAGTGCACAATGAGGCAAAAGAAAAGAATTTGTCAGTAGAACAAAACCTGCAAATAGGCAAAGGAAAAAATAACAAGTGGTATTGAGAGGAGTGGGAACAGCCACATGAAACCAGCTGGGCACTGTCCCAGAGAAGGGGACAGGAAAGAGAGAAAGACACAAAAATCTTTGCCCTCCTAAACCAAGCTAGGAGGGGTACCATGCGGGGAAAAGACAGGTGTATTTCACTCTGGTTAAGCCAGCACGGGTCAGACTGGTGATGCCTGTGAAATGTCACCCTGCCCGAGGGGCTCCACGCGGTTCTATCATCGCTTCAAACACCACCAACTGAAACGCATCGCCGAGCGTTAAAAAATATAAATGACAACGCACAGCTTATCTGTCTGCAAACTTGGCAAACGACACTCGGCTGTAAGGAGAAACCAAACCACAGAGCCTCCGCGCCTGTCTCACCTCTGGAGAGAAACAACCAGCCGTGAAGTGACCTGAAATCGCCTTTAGCGAGCGGCTCCCGGGCAGCCGCCAGCAGACCCGAGCCGCTGCTCTGCGGATGCCCGGCCCGAGTCACAGAGCTCCCGCTGCCACTAACACCCCCGCGGGACGGGGCGACACCTCCCTGTCACGGAGACCCGACTGTGCCGCTCCCAGGGGCCCCGCGGCCCCAGCGCAGCAGCCAAGGGGGGACGGGCGGCACGGCAAGGCTCCGCGCCCGCGGGGCTGCTCCGAGCGCCGCTGTCCCGGCACCAGGGGCCGAGAGGGAGCCTGCAGCAGCCTCCCGGCCGAGAGCCGCCGCCGCACGGACAAAGCGCTGCCCCGGGCCGCAGAGAACCGGCCCAGCCGCGCGGGGCAGAGTCCGGGACGGGCCCAGGCCGCGGGCGGGGTGGGGGGGGGGGGGGGGGGGGGCGGGGGGGCCGCGCCCGGGGGCCCCCGGCCGACGGCGGGGGAGGGGCGGGGCGGGCGGCGGGGGGGGGGGGGGGGGGGGGGGGGGGGGGGGGGGAAGCGAGGAGGCCGCGTCCGCGGGCCCACGGCCGACAGCGCGGGCGGGCCGGGAGGAGCCGCGGCGGCCTCAGGAGGGCCCCGGGCGGCCTCCAGCAGCACAGGAGCGCGGGCGCTGCGGAGGAGCCGCGGTGCGGAGCACGGCACCGGCAGAGGAGCGAAGGCACGCGGTTCCCCTGGAAGGCCGGGACCTCTCGGGCCGCGGGAATCCCGCCCGGCCGGCGCCGCGAGGACGGGACGGGCAGAGCAGCGGGCGCCCGGGGGCAGTAGGGCTGGGGGGGGGGGGGGCACGGCCGCACTCCCCGGGCCGGTCCCTGACGCGGAGGAAGCGGCAGCGGCAGGAGCCAGGCATTCAAAATGGCGGCGGCGCGGCCGCAGCACCGATACCGCAGGCGGAGGGATCCGCGAGCCGGCCCGCTCCCCTCAGCCTCCCGGCCCCTAGCGGCCACTGGCGCCGGCCGCGGCAGCTCTGCCGGGGATAGCGAGGGCTGGGGGGGGCGACGCGGCGGCGGCGGCAGCGAGACGGAAAAGGCCGCTCGTACTACTTTTCTCGGCGGAAGCGGCCGCGATACCGGTATTGCGTGGAGCGCTGCGTCTGCTCCGTGGCAGTCACTGATGACGTCTCGCGCAGGGCGGTCCCCCGCGGCGAGCGCTCTCCCGTGGCGCGGCCGGGCTGGTCGAACCGCCCGCAACTAAGGTTCCGCGGCGCGGGGCGGCCGGTGCCGGTGAGGGGAGACCGCACGGAGCATACGCCGCCCCGGGAACGCGAAGCCCTCCCGAGAGCAGGGACCTGCTGCTGGGCAGAGGCCAGCGGCGTTCGCCACACGGAGGCTGTTCTCAGCCGGACGGCTGCCGCGCTCCTTCCTGGAAGCGCTGGCGGGTGACTCGGGGGCAGAGTCGCGCTCTCCCGGGACCGGAGGCCCAGCTCTGCGCCTTGAACGCGGCCCCGCGGGCGCGAAGCGGGGCACCTGCCGCGGAACGTGCGCGGGGAGGTTACTCGGAGACCACGCCGGGGTCTCTCGCTCTTGTCTTCCACCCGGGGAGAACCGAGCCAAGCCGGAGGGACGCGTGGAGCGGACACGGAACGGGACTGCTGCGGGAGAGGCTCGGCGTGTGACAGCGAACGAGGGATCTCCAGAGCGGGATCCAGAGCCGGCCCCCGCAGCTTTTCTCTCCGCTCTTCCCGGGATCTTTTGTGATTTTTTAAGGCAGTGCCTTAAGGATCAAGGAACGCCAAGGAACGGCACGTTGCGGGAGCCCGCTGGGGCAGCGGGGAAGGGGCGAGAGCGCCCGGAGCGCGGAGCGGGGCAGGACGCGGGGCACGCTTCGGCGAAGGGGTGCGCAGGCGCGGCGGGGAAGATCCCGCCGCGATCGCCCGGCTGCCGCCGGGAAAGGTGGCTCGGGCCTGAGGGACGACCCGAGGAACGCCGCCCGAGGCAGCTGCGGCCGGACACCGCGCGCGTCCTTCGCCCGCAGGACATCCCGGTCCCGCCCCGAGGGCGGGCGGTGGGCGCGGCGCCGTCGGGCCCGGCCGGTTGCCACGACAACCGGCGCTGCGGGCGCCCCGAGACGTCAGTTCGAGCGAGGCGAGGCCTCGCCCCTTGCCGGCGGGGGAGGCGCTTCCTCCGTGCGGGGCGCTGCGTCATCTCCGTGCGCCGCGGCGCGGGGAGGGCTCGGGCGGAGGCGGCCGCGGGCGGCGCCGTGCCGATGGGGGTCGCGAAGGAGGAGCCGGGCGATGGCGGGTGAGCCGCGGGCTGCGGTAGGCACCGGGCGGGCCCGGCGGAGGCGGGGCGCGGCCCGTGGCTCCCTGGGTGGGGCGGGGCGCGGCGGGGCCGGGGCTCTGGGGCCGGGGGTGGGGCCGGCGGCCGGGAATCGGGCGCACCGCCGTCCCCCCGGGGGCCGGAGCCCCGGACCGGGACGTGCGGCCGACGCGTCGCCGGTTCTCGGGGTCGGGGCTTGGGGGCTCGCTCTGCTCCCCGGCCCCTGTGTCCCCAGCACCGTGGCGGGGCCGGGACTCACGGCTCCCTCTGTTCCCGGCGCAGGTGAGGCGGCGGCCGGCAGCGGGGATCTGGGAGCCGGCGTGTGGCAGCCCCTGCGGGTGCCCCCATGAACGAGCGTCGCGGCCGGGGCTGCCGGGACACCGCGGGGCACCATGAGAGCGGGCCACGAGCGGAGCCAGGAGTGCCTCCCGCCAAAGAAGCGGGAACTTCCCGCCGCCAGCACCGGCGCCGAGCCGGGCCGGGCGGGGTGCGCCCAGGCCTCGGGCGAGGGCCCCGAGTGGGCCCGGACAGCTGGGCCGGGTCCCGCCGCCCTGCGCTACGGCCCCGGCGAGGCCGCGGAAGCTGTGGCGGGGCTGACCGTGGACCAGTACGGGATGCTTTACAAGGTGGCAGTGCCACCCGCCACCTTCTCCCCCACGGGTCTGCACCCCGTGGTGAACATGAGCCCCCTGCCCCCCGCCTTCAACGTGACCTCGCCCATAATCCAGCACCCGGGGGTGCCCTACCCTCCCATCCACTACACGCAGATCCCTCCAGCGTCCCTGCAGTTCATTGGCTCGCATTACACGGTGCCCTATGCTGTCCCTCCCGGCTTCCTGCCTAGCCCACTCCTGTCCCCCTCCGCCAACCTCACGGCCTCTCACGTCCCCCACTTTGTGCCATATGCCTCTCTCTTCACGGAAGAAGCCGCTCCTTCCCCCCAGACTACCTCTCCTACCCACACCTTCAACAAATCTGCTTCTGCAGCCTCTCCTTCTGGCCAGGTGCAGCACCCCTCCGGGACCCAGGCGATAGATATTACCCCGGGTAGAATTCCTGTCTATTATCAGATGTCCCGCCTCCCCCCGGGGTATTCGGCATACGAGACACCTGCGGCAGCTGGAAGCCCAGAGTCTCCTCAGCAAGACAGTCAGCTGAGTTCAGAGATAGCTGCTGCCAATGGCGGACAGAGACATCTGGAGCACAATGTGGTGAGGAGGACCAGCGAGGCTGTGGACTCTGCCAGCAGGAAAGCCGAGGACTGCCTGCCAGGGGCTGCGGCGGGATGTGCGGTCGATGGGCAGTTCCTTCCAGCTTACCAGACGTTGGGAACAGAGGCCTCTGTGCCAGCTCACAGAAGCACCCCAGACGCTGATCTGGAGGTTCAGAGGGTGGTGGGGGTGTTGGCATCTCAGGATTATCACGTTCTGGCAGCCCAGAGGAAAGATGGCCCGAGCCCTCTAAACCTTTGCCATGATGTCCCTGGTCAGCAGGGGGAGGCAAAGGACGCGCTGAGGAGCACCGCTGACCGGGCTGCGGCCGACAAGAGCCGGTCCAGGAGCCCCCGCGTGACGTCCCCCGAGGAGCCGCTTAGACAAAGACCGCTAACCAAAGGAATGGTGATAGCCAACGGCAAGCCAGTCCTGGTTCCCGCCGGCTCGGAGCCCGTCAGGTCTTCCACCTCGGAGAGCCTGGCGAGGCGGAGCCCGGGCGCGCAGGCTCGGGGGAGTGCGCAGGAGAAGGACCCGGCCCTGCTGCAGCCCCCGAGCTCCTCACACTTGCCCTCTCACTTCATGAAAGGAGCCATCATCCAGCTGGCCACCGGAGAGCTGAAGCGGGTGGAGGACCTGCAGACCCAAGACTTTGTTCGCAGCGCGGAGGTGAGCGGGGGGCTGAAGATCGACTCCAGCACCGTGGTGGACATTCAGGAAAGCCAGTGGCCCGGGCTTGTCACGCTGCATTTTGTGGTTGGGGAACAGCAAAGTAAAGTGAGCATAGATGTGCCCCCAGAGCACCCCTTCTTTGTGTATGGGCAGGGCTGGTCCTCCTGCAGCCCCGGGCGGACTGCTCAGCTCTTTGCTTTGCCCTGCCACAGGCTGCAGGTGGGCGACGTCTGCATCTCCATCAGCTTGCAGAGTGTGAATGGCAACTCTGCTTCTCAGGCCGCCTTCCCCCCCACGGAGCAGCCCTTCTGTGCTAGGGAGAGATCTGACAGAACAGCTCAGGGCTCCAGAGAACCACCTGACAGAGCTGCTGAAAGGAAGAGCCACGCAGACAGGGACAGCGCAGCCCAGAGCTCTCCTGCTGAACCCGCTCAGCCTGAGACTGGTGCTCAGCACAGCTGGACAGCCCCAGGCTTCCAAAGATACAGCCAGCAGGCAGAGGAGCCCCGGCCCGCTCTGCTCCGGCCCTCCTTCATTCCCCAGGAGGTCAAGCTGTCCATCGAGGGGCGTTCTAATGCAGGGAAGTGATGCCTCTGAAGCTGTGAGCTAGGGCATCCCCTGTGGGTGAGCCTCACCGTCAGGTGGAGAAATTGCACAGACTTTATGAGAGGTTCACCAGCAAGGCTGCTTTCTGCCCTGCAGGGCTGGCTTTAGTCCAGTTCAGTGGCTGACCAGTTCCTCTTGGGGAATCAAGAGGGCTCCAGTGCCTCAGGGAGCAGCAACAGGCTAGCTGGGGTAGAGAACAAGGGATGTGCTCATGAACTTGCCTGCTCATGAGAGCATTCCAGGGGCCAGGGGTTGGGGCTTTCTCACACCTCCCTGGGTGACTGATTCCCTGCAGGGCGGGGTCTAATCATTCAGGGCACGTGGGGAGATGAGGAGGGCAGACACGGCTTAAGGTAGCAGATGAAATTGCTGAAGATTTTATTCCTCTTTTCTCATGATGGGGAGAGATGGGTCCCCACTGGAGTTTAGGGGGCTCTATTCCCAGTATCCCTTTTCTTCACACATGCACTTTAAAAGGACCATTCACCAATGGAGCTCTTGAGGCAGGATGGAGATGCTTCTCTGGTGGTTCTGTTAAATGTCTCTTCCACTGAATCCAACTGCTCTTTCTTCTTGCAAAGAATGTACAGATTTGAATGAATCACAAAAATTCAAGAGGAAGGACCAAAAGGATGCATCTGGGTGTGGGTGAATAGGGAACCTGAGCACTTGGGATGGGACATGAGTTGGGACAGGAGACGTCAGTTTCCTGCTATAAAATGCATTTAATTATTTGCCACCAAATCAAGTCCTTCATCCCACATCAGTAACTTAAAAAATCTCTTGGGCTTACAGCTTTTGCAGAGGTTTAGCCTATGGATGAATGGGGTCAGGGGTTTTGGTTTATTGGATTTTGGGCTTTGGTGCTGTTTATTTTTTTTAAAGCCGGGGTAGAAAACATTCAGCATTCTCTAGGGAAAGATGGAAATACATCCTTTTTCTGTGAGAAGACCGATGCTATTTCGTAATTAAATCAGAAGAAAACTTTCCAGATGGCTCATTCTTCCCTGCAGGCAGTTCCCTGAATAAGCTCTAGACAAGAGACAAGTGTTTGTGCATGTGCAGGCAAGGTACAAAGTTTCTGCTAAGTACAGTTCTGTGATTAATGTAAGGACCCTAAAAATATCACAGCATCATAGGGCATTTTGAGGTGCTTTTGTGTTAGTTTTTCTGATGCTTCATTTCAGAGTTCCTCTTTAGAACCACGTGGTAAAATCAAGAGTAGTCTTCACAGTGAGATTTAATACAAGTGTACATTAATACCTAGTTCTGGTAATAACACTCCTTTCATGTGAAGGCTCCTGTAGTTACACTAATTTGCCCTCTCTGATGGTGTGCTATGACACCAGCTCTAACTGCTTAGCAAGAATGAAAAACAGTCACTATTACACTGAGGATAAGAGCCTTCACTGACTTAAGTATTCCTTGTATTAAGGTGCCCATCTCTGTGCTAGGACCAGGCTTCTGAGAGGGTTTCTTTCCAGGGTGCAGGTCTCTGCTAGAGTCCTGGTGTTCAGCATGCTGTTCTGTCTCCTCTCATCTCGAGTTGTCTGTCCAGTGCTCCTGGCTGCTGGGGCACTGCTGCTCTTTCCCTGAACCACTTGTGTGTCAGCACCTGCCCTGGCATTGCTGTCCTCCAGGCAGCTGGCAGGGAGGTGTCTCAGGGCTGTTCTGTGCGCTCTCCAGGGACGTGCCCTCTGCCTGGTTGGCTCCAGCCGACTGTGTGGCAGAGGGGTGCTCTGCCTGGTGATTAGGCAAATCAGTATCTCCGGAGTGTCCCTTCCATCCAGGCTGTCAGTCCTGGCCGTCTCTGTTGCCTCCCAATGCCTACACCAGGAGTTTCTCTTCAGGCTTTAGGTGAGGTGTGCGTTACGCCTTCAGTGTTTGTGCCTCGCGGGGGTTTCTCCAGTGAGGATGCTGCCTGTGTCACATGTGGCCTCCCCCACACGACACACCAATTCCAGTCCATCAGCTGCATTTGAAACCTCTGGAGCCCCGGTGATACCATCATGTGAAGACTCTGCCTGCTGGGATGCAGAGCTGTGGGAGATGATGCCGTTCCCTGGACTCACCGTTCCTGTTCATCGGACTCTCCCACGCTAAGCCCTCTGTGTGTGGTAGTGCTTAGTGCTCAGGATATCCAGGGTGTCTGTGGCCAAAGGCAGAGGGGCCCAGGCTCTCCTGCCTGTTCTGTTGTGCTGCATGCAGAGTTGCTGGGTGCAGGGGCAGGCAGCTAAGGAAGTGATGTCGCATGCGCTCGGTGTGTGAATGTAACGGGCTGGCTGCACTGCAGAGGGAAGGTGTGAGCAGCTGAAGGCTGCAGAGGCCCTCACGTCCGTGGTTGGACACAGAAATCTCTGTTTCTTGGAGAGGGTGTGGAGAGCCTGCCTTATCTAACGTGTGTTACTGTAACTACTGCTCTGATCTCAGCTGCACTGGACAGTAGTCTGGAAGGGTGGATGCTGTGTGAGGCTGTGGGGCTGAAACAGCTTTGTACTGTGGACAGCTGGAGGGCTGTGAAGGTGCTCGTTGGCCTGGCCGTGACCTGTGCGGTTCTGAGCTCAGTGGGACAGGCCAGGGTCAATTTGACCTTGGTGCTTCTATCCAGATGACCTGTCAGTTCCTCCCTCATGCATGTTTCAGCTGCCAGCTCTTCTGTGGAGGGAGTGGTTTGGGGCACATCTCATGGCAGGGCACTGAGATGAAGAATCTGGGCATCCAGCTGCTTGCCCCAGAGGCAGTGGGCAGGAGGGGGCTGCTGGTGGCCCTCTGGTCCAGCTTAGCAGTAACTCGTAATCACTGGAATCTGACCTTCGTGGCTGGGCCGTGGTGCTCAGTGCCTGTGGTAGTTGTGTTGAGCGCTGGGGCTCTCCTGAGACAGGGAGTGTGGAGACAGGCTCTGCTGTAGGCAGAAAGGCTCTGGATGAGCCTGTGGAGGAAGCTTTTATCACTTAAGTTTACAGGGAAAGGAGAAGATAAAGCCAGGAGAATGGTGTGGAATTAGGTGGTTATCTGGGCTTTTCTGCTGGCAGAGATGTGACGGACTTCTCAGAGAAATACATGGTTTTCCTGCTGCTACTGTGAAGGGGAGAGCTGTGGTCTGTCCTACCTGGAGGAGGAGGCTCCTGGCCTTGGTCTCACCCAGCTCACTCTGTGGCAAGAGTCTAGGACGCGATACTGGCTGCGTGCAGCTGCCTGTCCCCCTGCGTGGGACACTCCCTGGGGAGCTGCCCTGCAGAGGCCAGACCTGTCCATGGGACACTCCCTGGGGAGCTGACCTGCAGAGGCCAGGCCCGTCCATGGGACACTCCCTGGCTAGCTGCCCTGCAGAGGCCAGGCCCATCCCTGGGCTCCTGGAAGGCCAGGCTGGCTCCGAGCGCTCATCACTACCAGACTATGCAGAGAAAGCTCTGTCTGGAAAGCAGGAAGGCTGCAGAGGCCCCTCGGCCTCCCCTTTCCAGCAGGTGCACAAGTATAATGCACTTTTCACATTGAGTGTCCCGCCCCCCGTCCCTGCCCCACACTTGAAGTCATTTTCCCCTGTAGAGAACTAACAATCCTCGTTATTTAGAATATTGTACAAGAAACTACAGCAGCTTGAGTAGCCCAAAGGCTGGTTCCTGCCCGCAGCAGTATGTGCCTTTCCCTCGCCGCTTGTCTCTCCGCCCGTCCCAGGGCTCAGTGCGCGTTCTGTGCCGAGCTTGCTGCGCGGCCCGTCCCGTGCGGCCCACCGGACAGAGCCCTCCCACGTCCCCACAGCCGTCTGTGGGCACAGGCCTCGCCCCCCACGCCCTGGGCCGCTGCCACCCGCCCGCGGGTGCCGCTTGTGGCTGGCGGTGGCCCCGTGGCTGTGCCAGGGACGGGCAGGTGGCACGGGACGCGGGGAGGTCTTTGTAGATAAGTGCTGATCCCTCAGCTATAATCCCAGTTATGTAATGGCTGTATTAACATGTAACCGACTGCAGTGTATCTAAAGCCTTAGAACTAGTCAGGTGCTCCCCTCGGACCTTGCTCCCACCCCTCTCCTCCTACCTGATCTTTAACAAAGCATTAATAATTCTAAGGATAATCTCTATTTTGTTGTGCTTTTTTTGTAACTGTTTTAAATAAATCAATTTGTACTGTATATTTGTACTTTTGGTGAGATCCTTTTTCCTGTTTTACCATTTTAAGTCTGTACTTGGCTACACACAAATTGTATTTTTATTGTTAATGCTCTTATGAATATTGCATTTAACTTGTTGACTCTGTAAACACAGTATATATATATCTATATATCTATATATAAACCAATAGCTTTTCCTTTGGTGTTTGAGACTTTTTGCTTGTCTGCAGCATCAGTAACCATTAGGATGTGGTTTCTCTGGTCCTAGACAGTGATCTGAGACCTGTGATGAGGGCAAGGTAAAGGCTGCCTGGCAGAGGGGAACAGGCCATAATTCCACATTCAGACATTTCAACTTTGATGTGGCCTTTCTTGAACCCCTTTGATTAACCATCAGATGCCACTGCAGGGAAGTTTCAGCTGCAGACTGCAAAGCTGCGCCTCTGCTGGCCAAACAAAGCACACAAGACTGAGCAACAGCAGACACTGCAAGAAGCAGACTGTTGGTTTAAGCATGAAAATGGACAGAGGTAAGGGTAAAAGTGAGAGATCAGCTCAGAGAACAAGCTAACATAGAAGGGGATAGATCCTTTCCAGGTCTGGTGCCTTTTCCCAGAGTGAGAGAGGGAAGGAGTGCCCCTGGGTGTCAGCTCTCTGTGATGAATGATGTGTTAAAATGCCTTTGGTAAGGTGAAGAAACAAGATGTTGCAGAGGCATGTGGAGGAAATTACAGAGTTGAAAAGATTAAATGCTTTTTGTAGCAAGAGTCCCCAGGGCTGCTTGAGGGGTTAATTCATGATTGTGAAAAAATGGAGCATCATGCACTTTGAAGGCAACTATCACAAGCATTGGCTGGGGCTTTAAGGGACTTCAATGGAAGTTTTTTAAACAAAAAAAAAAAAACAAACAAGGGGGGAAAATCAGGTGTCTGAGTAGTCTGGACAAAAGGTTTTGCTTGTTTTAACTTTTCTGATTTCAAATAGGAGTCTTGTGGTCACTGTTTCTGACCAGTGCAGAGAAACAGCTGTGGGAGAGATGGTGGCTCCCAGTGTAACCACACTGCAGACCTTAACTAGGGAAGCAGTTGGGGTCTTCAGGCTACAGAACACAGGTGAGGGACACCAGTGTTTGGTGGGCTGACTGGAAACCACAAAGCTACAGCAGGCATTTTTAGATGCTCAGTCTTAAAGAAAGCAACTAATGGAGTGTTTAGGCACTTTGCCCACCATGAGCTCCACTGTGCTGATCTGGAGCCTTTTCCAGTCTGAACATACCTAGGTTTGGTTTCCTTAGTGCCACAGTCTCATCATTTCTACTAATCCTGGGAACCTTTTCATACAGGTGCAGACTGTGTTCACACCTCGCCTTGGCTACCACTTGGGTGAAATAAGGAAGGTTCAAATTCCCTACCTTCTGGCAGACTTTCCTAGACTCAGTTATTGTCACTTTCCACAGCTCCTCCCCAGGTCACCCCTTTTCCATAGTCCTCATTCATTTTGCTGCTGAATGTGAAAACAAAAGCAATTTTCTACCTGTGTGGTTCTTTTTACTAATAAGCATGTACCTCACAGGTATCTACAGTGACCACAGATAATCACTGCTGGTCGCAGAGGAATTTACTGTAAGAGTCAGTTGAGTGTGAGCCAGTCCTGGATGAGCAGTGTTGCATTTGACTGTGTTGAAATGGCTGAACAAGCTCAGCTTACTATGAGATCTTGGAGTCACAGAATGGTTGAGGTGGGAAGGGACTTCCAGGTCTCATCTGTTCCAGCCTCCCTCCCCAGCTCAAGCTGGGCCACCTACAGCCAGCTGCCCAGGACTTCGGCTTTTGAGTATCTCCAGGGTGGGAGACTCCACAATCTCCCATGGCAACCTGTTACCCACACAGCAAAAGGTGTTCCCTGATGTTGCATTTGTTTGTGCCTCACACCTCTCATGCTGTCACTGAAAAGAGCCTGTCCATGGTCTTTGCATCCTCCCTTCAGGTGTTATACACATTGGTCAGATGCCCCTGAGCCTTCTCCAGGCTGAACAGTCCCAGCTCTGCCAGCCTTTCCTCAAGAGAGAGATGCTCCAATCCCTTCATTATCTCAGTGGCCCTTTGCTGGACCTTCCCCAGTGCATCTGTGCCTCTGTTGCACTGAGGAGCCCAGCACTGGACACAACACTCCAGGGGGTGATCTCACCACTGCTCCATAAAGGGGAAAGCAAATCCATGCAGCACTAGAGGACTGACCTGCTCTGTTTACAATTCAATTAACTCACCTGCAAACCTGAAATACTGTTTAAGTCAAGATTAACTTGTGAGTAAACCAGCAGATGTGTTTACTGTTTGCTTACCTCAGCCAGCCTTTCTATTAGTGTTTATAGGGGGAATCTCAGAACACGAGCTCAATTTCCTCTGCTTTTCCACAGCTGCTACAGCAAACAAGCACGTAACGAGTGTTAAGGGTGTGCACAGCCACTTCCAGGGAGAAGACATCCTCCTTTGCTTCCTCTGCATGGGCACAGACTGCGAGGGATTTACTCCTGGAGGAGTTGTGGACTAGCAAAGTCCTCAGCTCCCTAATTCATGCAGCAGTAAACAAGGTCCCTTTTTAGTGAGGTTGTTTTTCACCTACAGCAGAACTTCAGCAGACCAGACCCATCAAGGGGGAAATGTCCAAGACCAGGACAAAGCACCAAAGGTAAAGGAGTAAATAAATGTGAACATTAATTTATTTTCCCGTTCCCAGGCTGTGGCTGGGCCCTGGAGCAGACTGTATCCTCAGCATCTGCTCCCACCAGGGCTACCGTGGCCAGCATCTGTCAGCTCTGTTCTCCCGCTGTGTTCTGGGGAAAACCAGAACCATCCATCAGGGAGAGTCAGCCAGGGCCCCACGGCAGCATCCTGGGTGCGGCAGCCTGCTTGTGCCCCCACGGCGGGTGCAGCAGGGGTGGCGCAGTCCTGGGCAGCAGTTCAATGCAGTGCGCTGTTGCTCTGCTCCTCGAAAGTCATTTTGCCCAGCAACTGGCTCTCCAGCTCCACGTTGCTCACCGGCAGCTGGAAGAAGTTCATCTCGGCTGCCAAAGCAGCCATGGCGGAGGGGTCCTGGCCGAACTGCGCCCGCAGCATCATGTCCATCTTCTCCAGGCGCCGCTTGAGCCTCTTGGCCTCTCGCTCGCGGATCAGCCGCGCCTGCCGCTTCTCGGGCGTCTCGTTGGCGCGTTTCAGCCGCATGGCCTCCCGGTCCCGCTGCAGCCGCCGCGCCCGCTGCTCGTCCGTCTCCTGCATGCGCTGCAGCCGCTTGGCTTCCCGGTCCCGCATCCGCCGCACTTCCCGCTCCTCGGGCGTCTCGTTGTCCCGCCGGCTCTTCTTGGCCGTTCGCTCCCGCTCCAGGCGCTGCAGCCGCACCTCCAGCGGCTCGTTCTGCCGCCGCAGCGCCCACCGCCGCACGCCCGGCGCCTGCGCCTCCAGCAGCCTGCGGTACGCGGCGCAGTTGTTGCACACCAGGAGGATGCCCGCGGGGTACACGGGGCTGTGAAAGGCAATGTCCTTGCCCTCGGCGCCGGAGGGGCCCTCGCTCTGCGGTGCCGGCAGGCGGTCTGCGCTGAGCACCTCCGGCAGCTTCTCGCTGGAAAGCACAAAGAGAAGGATCAGACGTGGAGCTGATGGAAGAGGCTCCACCTCTGACCCAGGGGGCTGCACTGAACAGTGTCCCTGCAACAGCCTGTGGCAAAGGCTTCTGCTAAACCATTCCTGACACGTTGAAATAAAGTAACATCACGTCTGGGGGGGGGGGGAAAGCGGGTTAACCTCGAGCAGTATCTGCACAAGAGCAGGAGTAGCCAGCAAGCTGCTCCTCCCCATGGTGTCTGGATTTCTCCTCTCAGCCCTATTCCACCAGTCAGTGGGTAATCTTGCACCACGCAGGGCAGAATTTCTGCCTGTAGTGCTGCTCTAGAAATAATGAACCCATCTGGGCAGTACTCTGAGGGGCTCCTGTCCCAGTGAAGCAGCTGGTTGTTCCCCAGTGCTTTCTGCACAGTTCTAGTTCTTCACAGAGCTGAGGAACACCCTTCTAGCAGCACAGCTCACACAGGTCTCAGCAGGTGCTGCAGAGATGCAGGTAGGAAGGGATCGAGGCAATCTCACTCACTGGGGAGCTCACAACTCTCCCACAGGCCTTAGTGCGTCCAGAGCCACAAGACTTCTGTGTCATTTAAGGCAACCCACCTAATGTTTAAACGTGGGTACCCTATCCCACTCACCAGCCAGGGTGACCCTGACCTGTTGAAGGTGGCCTGGCTGGTAAAGCGCGCTCCACACACTGCACAGTTCGACAGCTGGTCCTCTGAGTGTATCAGGAGATGCCTCCCGAGGGATCCTGGTGAGCTGAGGGCTCTGCCACACACGGGACACATGTAGCTCTTGGCACTCACCACAGCTGCTGTGTGCTGCAAAACAACCACTAGAGTGAGTTACAACTTGCCCAGCTCCTTGCCCAGCCCAAGGCAAGCTGGACAGATAACAGCAAACCCTTCAGCTCAGCCTCTTGGAATGGGAACACTTTACCACTACCCCTCTGTCTGACAGTTCCCAGACTAAACTCAAGACATTTGAGATGTCACAAGTCAAGCAGCAAGGAGGAAAACTTTCCACAGCTCCAATTCAGTGCAAGAGAAACCATTTACACTTGTATTGTAAGACCCGACCCTTGTTTTCAGAAGTGCATCTGAGGAGCTGCTGTTGCTGGACAAACATGACAGGACTGAGTAGGCAGGATGCTGGTGAGGGTGCTTAGATGGAGACAGTCAGCTGGTGCAGGCAAGTGGCCAATTCAGTTCTTCTTCATTCCTTCTTTTACAGACTTCAACGTGCAGTGAAAAGAGCACTGACAACAAAAGCTGTGAGATTCCAGCACAGACTTCCTGAAATACTGGAATCATTTCAGAGGAAGAAAAGCTGTTTTCATGGGCAGAAACAGCGTTAAAGGTACAAAATAAAGAACTGAGCTATTAAAAGGAAGGGGTTTTGTGTCACTGAATTATGTAAAAACTGCTTCCATGTTTCATTGGAAGGAACTGCCTGGTCTTAGCCTGCAGCTGCTTCAGAGACTACCTGGTCTCAACTGCTTCAGAGACAGCCTTGGGATAGAGTTGAATCTTCTGGATCTCAGACTAGTTCCTTGTTTGTTCTTTCCCCAGGACACCCTCTGGACACAGTTTACTGCTGTGAACTTCAGTCACATCCATCTCAGTTCTGTGACTACAGAAACTAGAACGAGGCCACACTGTGCTTTGGATTGTTCCTGAATGTGGAGCTTAAGGCCAGAGATAACCCACAGTTTGGAACCATCCCCTACCTGGTACACATGAGCAATGAGCTGCTCTCTGCTTCCACACTCCAGCTGGCAGAGGGGGCACTGTGACAGTCCCAGCAGAGGGTCAGCATTCAAACTCTCAGGCACCTATGGGGAGGAAAAGCCACTGTGGTTTAAGGCACAGATCCCATACACAGCTAACCCACCCTCCCCTACTGTCTCTGCTGGCAGGCCTTGACCAGACCATGTGCTGTGTGCCCAGGCCTGCTGGGAATGGTTCATGCTCTGAAACTTCATCTTCTGTAGCCTCTGAGCAAAACTCTGATCTCTTCTGTCCCTGGGAGGGTGGATGCAGAGCCAGGACACACTTGCCTCATTTTCTCTCGTTACTGGGGTTCCAGCCACAGGTTGTTCTGCATTCTCTAATTCTTTCTTCACTTTCACCATTGAGCCATCCTCCTCAGATGTATGGGAAGAAACTTCATCCTGGGTGGTTTCCTCCTCCTCACTGCTACCTGCAACATGCAGAACAGTTATTCCAAGCATTGGGACCCTGAGGGCACTCACAGGCTTTGGTTGCCCTGACCAGCATAACCTAGGGCATCCACCCACCCCCTTCAACCAGGAGCTCCATTTAAACTCACTCTGAAGAGTCTCTTGGCCTGGTCTGTTATCCTGTCTTGCTCCACAACCACTGGACCCTCAGCTGGACCTGCTGCTGTCACCGCCCTGCTCTGGCAGGGTGGCACCACTTGGCAGCAGTGAGGTCACTGCCCAGCCTGGCTCTGGGTTTCCCTTCCCTTAGGGAGTAGCCCTGCTCGTGCTCTTTGCTGACAAAGACCTGCACGGGAGCCAAAGGCTAACCCAGAGGAGGAGAGGGTCCTCAGAGGCCCCCCCAGGCTGTGTAGCCCCTAGCCTCACCCCTTGTTAGTCTCCAAATCCTCTACCTTGCCATTACTGGAAGGGGCAGAACTCACTGCTGCTGGAGTCAGGGTCTTGCAGAGGGTGAATGTCTGGCCTTTGGTCCTCAAGAGCTCCAGGAAAGTTGTTTTTCATCATGGCTTGGCGGGCTTGCTCCTCCAGCCCTGCAAAGACTTGCTCCCCTGGCAGCCACAAAGACAAAGAGTCAGGCTGGTGCCATTCCATTCCTTTCACTACCAAGACTTGCAAAAGCCCAGCAAGCACGGGCTGCTCACCTCCACTGTGCACAACCTCTGAAGTCACCTCTCAGAACACGTTTGAGTAACCCCTCTGCTTGCCTAACCTGCCACACCAGCCTCTTGTACTGCTGACGTGAGCCCAGTCCCTGCCTGTACAACAGTCTTGCCAGTGGCAATGTGCAGCACCAGGCTCTTCTCTGCATACTCCTTATATGCCACTCCAGCCAAAAAACCCATCTATAGCTTTCTCTGCTACCAAGCTGTCTGCCACCAGAACTATAGCACTGCTCTGGGCAGAGGGGGGTCACTCAGGATTAGGACCATGTCCCAGACCAGGCACGGAGCTGTGTAGCTCTTCTAGATGCCACAACAGGCAACCTGCACAAAGCCAGTGTTCCCCTGAGTGCCAGACACCTCATCTGCTCTCCACAGTGACAGTAAAACCAGGGGTCATCCTTGGCATGCTCCATCACCACCTTCTGCCCCAGGAGGACTGAGGACAGACTACCCTTCTAGGTGTTTGTGCTGGAGCTGGTGTATGATGGATTAATTGCTTCACTACCTGGCTAAAATAAATGTCAGGGACACTCCCTGTACTCAGAAAGCTAGAGTACTTGTCTAGGAGAGCTCACAGCCTGTTTCCTTGAAAGACACTGGACACTAGCACCTCTGACCAGTAGATGTCAAACACATGGAAAGAAGGCAGTTATTTGTGCTTCTCTGAAAGAAAACTTCCTACAGCGATCCCTGCTAAGAGAACTTTTGGTTCCAAGGAATAACAATAAAAGGCAACCATTAATTTTCATGTTAAATCCAACGACTTCGTTCCAAGTGTAGCTGTAATTTACCTCTCAGTGGATGAGCTGGGAGTGCTTGGGACAAGATGCTGAAGTTCCCAGCAGGACAGCTTTTGGGCTAAATCTAACAACTGACCTAGAAACACTCAAAGCATGAATGTGAAAATGCTAAGGAAGACGCATTGCATTTTCCACATAAAACAACAGTCAAAACACAGCTTTCAGAAGAAAACTGTACCTTTCAGCACAGGGCCACAGCTGGCATCAGTGTAACTAGAGAACTGAATTCTTGCCCCACTGAGAGAGCACCTGTCCTGTTACAAGGACAGGTACATTCCCACATGCCAAGCTGTCTCAGCACCATTTTCATACTCACACTGCCTTTCAGTTGCTTACCTCTCAACTTCCAGCAGTGCTTTAAAAAGCAGTAATTTATGGAAGATTTCAAAGACCTTCAGAGGTTCACAGAGACTGTGAGAGAAGAGTTTTAGTTCCCAACATCCCCATGGAGGTCTCCAAAAGCATTTCTCATTCTGTTTCAGAAAGGTCTCTGTAGAGGAGGCTCGAGAGCACCATCCGTGAGGCTGAGGAGGTGCTGAGGAGCACCCTAAGTCTGCCAGTGAAAGCAGCAGGTACTCCCATCAGAGGCCATTCCAGCACTGAATGGTTTTCACACTCTGGAGTGCTGCTGGTGCCTGGGCCACAGCCCCCCCTTAGTGGGACTGACAGCGGTGAACAGTGGATGATGCAGAACTGCAGCACCTCTCCAAGGAACAGACAGCCACAAACCACCAGGATAAAAACCCAGAGACAAGAAAAACTAACCAGGAAGTACAGCGAGAGGAAGAAACCAGCAGTACACAGGACAGATGTGACACTGTGATGGGACACACACTACCTGTGGCAGTTAGACTGCCCGGGGAAACAGCTGTGTGTTTGCTTTCATCCCCCTTCCACAGCAGCAGCCTTGGGGGAGTGGTGGGTGGGTTCTGGCTCAGACACAGACTGCAGACAAGCTGCAGAATTTTAAGAGCTGTGACCTCTGTGTGAAGTGAGTGAGGAGGGACCATTGCTGTCAGCAACACTGGCACCAGCCCCCAGCACACCCAGGCCCCTGAGCCTCGACACAGCGCAGAGCCACCTACCAGCTTAGACAGAAATGCCACCTGTCAGCAAACCTCACCCTGGGCATTCTCCACCACTCTGCATCTCAAAAGGCAGCAGGGAACTGGAAAGATGACTTTTACAGCTCTCTTCAGCTTATGCAGAATTTCTGAGGTATTAAACTAATACTATCTCCAAAAGAAAGGGAGACATTCATTCATTTCCTGATGGACTCAGTCCTACTCTGGAGAAACTCTGGAACTGTGATGTTTGATAGGTACAGGGTCACACTTTTATTGTTTCTGCACACACATGCTCACATGCAGACAACACCCCCACCTCCCGCTCTGAATACACTTCCATTCCTTTGGAAAGGGAGTAAGACAGGCAACAGCTTCAGGATCACTGCTATCAGCAACAGAGGTTAAGCTTGGTAGTGAATCCACAGACTCTTCTCCAGAAGTTTCTTTATTAAATACAAAAAGGGCTTCAGGCTGACCACAGCACCAAAGCAAGTCACTGTATTTGTTTTACAATCAGCTGGAGGTGGGACAGTGAAATGCCTCTGCTTTGAACTGCTGTTCTCCTCTCCATAATCTTGGAAATGAGAGGAATGCTGGGTGAGCAGGTGGGGAGGTGGGGGAGCCCTGTGGTGCTGTGCAAGAGGCAGTTATGACTGCTAGGAGCTGGTGGTGTATCAGCTTGGTAGCCAGAAATTATTTTTTTTCCTGAGCCCTTCCCTCCTTGAACTGTGTGAAAGAAGGATAACTCTCAGATGTTCTGGAAAATAAACACACAAGCAAACAATCCCCACCCCAAAATCCACAAAACAAAATCAAAGGAAAACTGCACCATTCCCCTATCCTCCTTCCTAAACAGAAAGGACCCCCAGAGGTGAGCCACTTTATTCCCTCCTCGTACAGCAGTGTACAGCCCCTGTCCATGTGTAGGTCTTCTCTGTGTTCCTTTCCTGGACCTGAAATCTGCAAGTGGATCTAGTCCACCTGCCCCATCGCTATTCTGGGTTGTCCACACTGCTGTAGTGGTTACTGAAATGAAAAATAAACAATTGAAAGAGTTAACAACGGCACCCACAGAAACCTTTAAGAACCGAGGATTTGGATGAAGTAACATTCCTGCTGGGTTCTGAATGCACACTGCTATTTCTTGAGAGACAGTTGCTCTTCAGGCTGGGAAGGTCACAGACAGCAGAGCTCAGGACACCCAAGAGCGCAGAACGCGCGTCGGAGGGAAAGGGAGGAAAGGGGGGATTAATGGGATGTTGGAACCAAGGCAGAACTAGGAAGTGGGAATTAATTTGACTCACAAAAGCTGTTCTCGAGAGTTGTAAAATAAGCATCAGTTGCAGAGGGTACAAGCAATGGGAAGAAAAGCAGCTGACGGGCCAGCAGGGGACAGGACAGTGCAGCAAACACCTGCAGCAGGCTTTTGGCAAGCACAAGAACAGCCCATCACTGGTGGAGTGACAGTGCAGCAGTGGATGGGCCTGACTGCAAGATGAATTGCTCAGAGAGAGCTTTGCTCTTGAGAGTCCGGGACAAAAGACAGACCAAATTGAACCAATTGAGAATCTCCACAGGAACATGGGAGCTGCCCTGTGTTTTCCAGTTTGGTGTGGAGCAGGCAATGCAGTGTTTATTCCAGTATCACAGCTTTATGTCAGGTCTAAGTGTTTTTCATGCACCATGTGGCAAAACAAAACTCATTAGGAGTGAATGCCATGCTGCAGCCCTGCACAAGCAGAAATAACTCCCATTAAAACTGTCAGATGACTGGCCACCACCACAATGAGCCTTGTGTGCTAACACTATTTTTTTATCACTGTTTCTGTATTATTTTGAGTTTCCTTGCACACCAACTGCCATTTTAAATGATTTTGACTTGTAACTGCACAACTTCCCAGCTGGTCACTGCCAGCCAAAGTGGTTCTGTTCTGTGTGAGGACACCAAATCATGTTGTTGCAAGAGCAAGGTTAAATAAGGCCATGCCAAGCCTGGAAAGTAACCCTGGAAAGAGGTGGCACCAAGCAAGCCAGGGAGAGGAGACCTGCAGCTGTTGCTTGCCCTAATCAATCCAAGAAAGAAGATAACACGGAGTGGCCATGCAAAGAAGAGGTAGGCATCATCCTCCCACAGGCTTGTCCAGTGAGATATTCACAGTGGTATTTATGCAAATCCAGAAGCGCTTCCCCAGCCCCGTAGCCTGCCAGACCAGACCCCAGCTGCAGACAACAGTGTAAAAAGCTGCATACCTGCTGTCCCTTTTATTCCTCCACTCCCAACCTCTGCAGGCCCTGTGAAGAAGTGTCAGAAACATGTCTGCTATGTCTCAGCCTGACTCTTCATTCTGCTGGCTCACCCAGTTCTTGGAGCTGATGCTCTCTCCGATTATCCTCCTCAGGGCACTGCATGGCATTTCTGGGCCCTCCAGATACACAGCAGGCAGAGAAGTCCCAATGATCTGGTGGTGTTCATCATAAGACAGACAAGATTTTCCATCTGAGGTGGAGACGTCACCATTGACACGTTCCTTGTATCTTCCAGTCTCTTGACTTTCTTGTGATCCTACTTGATGCTCCTCATGGCTCCTGTTGAATTTCTGCTCCGTAGCAATGTACTGCATGTAAAGGAGGTGAACAGGTCCCAGAATTCCTCTTTGTGACATACCAGATGCCATAATCTGAACCTCATGCCCGCTGCAGCATGTTTGTCAGATAGCTTCCCCCAAGACAAGAACTGGAGATACAATCCCTTGTATCGCAAATAAAAGAGCAATGTTCACTGTGAAAATACTGCACAACTGAACTCCTTAACACAAAGAGTTTTGTATAGAACAGCACAAGCTTCTGAAGAACAAAACTCCCACACAGTGGAATGCAGCAAACAGCCCCCCTGAGCATCACAGACACTCTACCCACACCACTGGAGCTGTCACACCTCAGATTCCACACGTGAGAGACTCTGCACCAGGAGAGAGAGCACAAGTGCCTATCTTGTGTCAGTGTGGCCTAAATGGCAGCAGCAATATCTGGGTGCTCTTGGAAGCAAATGTGTGTGGACACAAGATGTGATACTGGCATCACAGGACAACATACAAGACATACCAGATTGCTCTAAGGAGGGAAATTCAGGCAAATCAAAGCTATCATCTGCCCACTGTTGAACCCAGCACCCAGAAGCAGGAATCAGAGCACAAGTCAGTGCAGGTGCCAAAAGCCACACCGGCCACCAAGGAAAGCTTTGCCAGCTCTCCCATGCCCAGCTCTCGCAGCCCACAGGGCTTTCCAGTGCCAGAGGTAAGTGCCCAGCACGCACACCGCGTGTGCCACGTGTTGGGCAGTGTCACAGTGTTTCCCTAGCACAGGGAACAGCATGCTTGGATTCCTGTTGCTGGACCCACACAAAAAGGCAGCACAAAGGAACACACAGAGACATGCAAACCAGCAGCATCAGCAAAGTGGGGCCGTGTTAGGGCTGCAGCATTCGTCTGTGTCCCGTGTTCCTGACAGCTACTGCAGCTCAGCAGCACCAGGGCCCTCTCCTAAGCCTTGCCTGTCTACAGAAGCAGAAATTTCCTCATTCCAGCCCGAATTCCGAACGTGTCTCCAGACACAAAGCTGGGTATGAACCAGGACACAGGTTCAGTCCCCCAGCTCAGCTCTGCTGCCATCAGTCACACCAGGGCCGTGTCCGTGCAGCCTCCCCACGCAGCCAGACCCCTGCACGCGGCTCCGCTGCCACCTGCCTGCAGCCAGCCCACGAGAAGCATCCTCAGACCTCTCCCTGCCAGACAGACACCAGGGTCCTGACAACACTGGAGACACAGAGACCTGTCCTGCCAGCTCAGCTCAAGAAGGATCTGACAGAGAACATTTGTCTGTCCAGTAAATTACTCAGCCACTGCTCATTCCGTGCAAGGAAAGAGCAAATGGCTTTATTTACATTAAGGGAGCTTAAGGCCAGTCAGTTGAGTCTGTGGCAGGGCACAGATTGCCACACACTCAAACCACCTTGCCTAGAACTTCATCTGCTGCCCAAGACAGGCTAGAGACCCAGGTCACGTTTCTTAGTGTACTACCTTGCACTTATGTGAACGCAAAGCACAGCCCCAGGCCCTGCACATACACACCTACCTTTACAGCGTTAGTTGTTTGTTCAAGCCTATCCCTGTCCTGCCATGCCAGGACCCAGCCAGCTCCCCTGATGAGCAGAGCTCAGTGTCTCTTCTTACAGTCCCTAAGACAAAACGTAAGTAACCACCATTCCCCCACGGACCGCAGCCTTCCACCAGTCCCCTCCCCCCATCTCCACACCCACAGCGGCTGGGCAGGACCCCCCAGGGCTGTGTAACACAGTACTCACAGTGAACTTTGTTAGGAGTGGTCTGTTTCCGACGGGACATGTTTCCCTGCCCCGGGAGCAGCGTTTGTCCCCTCGGCAGAGGGCTCACCTGAGAAGAGAAGAGCCTGTCACACTCACTGAGCACAGCCAGCCTTCCCGGGGTCCCTCCCCACCATCCTGCAGGGCTCGTTCTGTGTCACTAGAGCCACGCTCAGTGCCAGCACCCAACACAATCCACGGGCATTTCAAAGACCATCCTGCGTGGGCAGTCTCACCAAGTTTCCAAGCAAAGTTCTAAGCAATGCTGCTTCCAGCCTACAAAAAGCTCAGAGTGCTCCTTGTCAAAAGCAACTGCAGTTTCAGTCCAAACACCCTTCTCCCTCCTGTCCCTTCCCACAGCTGGCAGGGCAAGAGCCTGACCAAACCTGGATACCCTGCCTGATCTCTGGTCCCCCACCCAGAGAGACCAAGGGGACACACCACACCCTGAGGGCTGGTGTCAGGCATCCCAGGCAGCCGGGGAACCGGTCACCTCACGGTCACAGCAGCAGCAGCTGATGGACAGTCTGAGCAGCCCAGGGACAGGTCTCAGCCCAGACAGGTGCCTCTCGAAGGGACAGACCTCACCACAAACAGACACGGACAACGGGGCTGCTCACTCTCCCTGCTGCCAGCACCACCCTGGGCTGTGGGAACCCGGGGAGAGACCACCACCACCACAGCCCGCAGGAGGGGGCAGGAGCTCCCCTGTCCCACCCAGGTGGGACACACCGACCCCTCCCAACAAGGGAAACACCAGATCCTCACAGGAAGGGATCAACCCCGAGCATCTCCTCAGCGGACAAAACCAGGCGCTGAACCCGTCTCCCCAGAGATGGGCACAAGGGTCCCGTCAGCCTCCTCTGAAGGAGGAATCTAGCCGGCGGTTCCTGCCCACGGGAAGCAAATGAATGACGGATCCAGCCGCAAGCGGCCAGACACACGGACACACGGCCCCTGCTCCGCGGGCAGGGACAGGGACAGACGGAGGAGCCCTGCCCGAGCCTCCGCGGCCGCCCGGCGAGCGCGGCACAGACAGCGCGGCCCGGCCCTCGCGGCCTTACCCGGTCCCGCTGCAGGTGCCCGGAGCCGCAGACAGACAAAGGGCCGCCAGACAGACAGACGGGCAAGATGGCGGCGCCGCCAGAGCGCGCAGCGCGGGCACGGGCGCGGGCACAGCCCGAGGAGCCCCGGCCCGGCCGCCAGAGACCCCCCAGTGCCGCCAGAGACAACCCCCCCCCCACCCCGGTGCCTCTCACCTGTCTGCCATGGGTCTGTCCGGGCCGGCAGCGCCCGGCCACCCGCAGCAGGTCATCGGTGCCGCTGCCGAGCCCCGCGCCGGGAGAGGCTGCCCGAGCTCACCGCAACCCGGCTTACCCTGCGAGGGCAAAAATGACCATCTGACCGTTACCGCGAAAGGCACCGCGGGCCTTACGAACTCACGCATCCCCTCAGAAACGATCCGCCCGCCCCGCAAGACGCGGGCCGCTGCCCGTCACGGAGCGCCCGCACCCGGAGCTCTCCGCGCCCCGCCTGTGGCTCGCGCCGGGCCAGCTTACCCGGGAAACGCACCCCCGGGCCCGGCCGCGGCCCGACACCCCCTCACGGAGGCGCCACCGCTGCCTTGCCCCTCAGAGAGCCGAATACCCCTCCTCACGCTCACTCGCGTCCCTGCGCGCTGCGGTCAACCGAGCGGCCGCCGGCCCCATGGAGACGGGGCTCCCGCAGCGCTCCCGGAACCCCCGCACGGCCGGGGGGCGGTACCGGCAGGGCTCCTATCGCGAGGACTGCTGGCTATTCACGCAAAGACATTCCTCCGCCGCGTCACGTAGTCCCTCAGCGCCACTCTCCTTGCCGGTGCCGCCGCCGCCGCCCCCCCACCCCGCGGTCGCCGGTGCCGCGCGGGCCCCGGGCCTCGACACCACAGCGCGGCAGCGGCTCGGCCGCGCGCGGACAGACAGCAGCGAGTGCCGGCGCCGCGGATCCCTCCGCGCGGGGTGAGGCGGCGCGGCCGGGAGCCGCCATTTTGGTGCCCGGAGCCCGCACGGGAGCGCGGCCGGTGAGTGGGGCTGCGGCCGAGCTCGGGGCGGCGAGACGCGCTCGGTATGGAGCAGGCGCTGGCAGCGGGGTGCGCGCTCTGTTTCGGGTGCCCGCCGGAGAGGCCGAGGGCAGGTCCCGGGCCCGCGCCTCCCGCCCCGTCGGACGCTCTCACTGGGAAGGGCGATGGAGACGAAGTGTCTCCGCTCCTCGGGGTGCGGCCGCGCCAGGGAGGCGAACCCGGGGCTCCCTGCGCTTCCCGCTCGCTGCCCCGGGCTGGCAGCGCGGCGAGGCCCGGCGGCTGCTCGTGGCGGTGTGGCAGCCCTGGCGGGGAAGCGACCCGCAGCGGCGGGGAGCGAGGCGGGACCCCAGCGGCCTCGGGAGGAGCGGGACGCGCAGATGCCGGCGGGGCGGCCGCTTCCTGACGGCCGCGCTGGGGCCGAGCGAGTGACAGCGGGTTCCTGACCAGAACGGCGCTGGAGCCGCTGCCCTCAGGGGGCTTTGCCGCCGGCGCCGAGGCTGGCTTTTTGCGGCACTGTAAGGCTGTCTTGATGCAGGAGCGTGTTCCGGTCACTGAAGGGCAAAAGTTACTGTCGATGGCATCGGGCTTGCGCGTTTAGAGCCGCGTACGAATGTTTGTCGAGTGCGGTTGTGTCTGCAGCGCTGAAACGGCCGCACTGACGCGTGAACAGGTCGCACCCAGATGGTTATGGCTCCTGTGTAAAGCTCTCACTGGGCACCACAGACTGCTCCAGCGTGTCCTTCGGGTGCAACCAGTCACGGGACAGCTCTGGAGGAAGCGTTACCAGCTCCTGGTGTCACCAAACGCCAGCCCAGAAACTCTCCTGAGTTCTGTAGAGACTGATGAACCGGCTCAGGGGAGGTGGGAGAAGCAGCTGAGCGTGTTCAGAGTGTGGGGGACGTGGGATGACACCCTTTGATTTCTGCTGGCAGGACTGTTACAGGTTTGAGCAGTCCCTGGGTTCATTACACAGCTCTCGTGGTTTTTTACACAGTCTCGTGTGGTGTTGTCAGATAAACAAAAGGATTTGACTGTGGCAGTTGTCATAGGTGGCACCTTTGGGCACTTCTGTGCTGTTTGTTGAGACATCTGAGGGCATTTTGCACTTGGGCTTCTTGGAAGTGTAGGGTTGAAACCTCACAACAGCATCTCATTGCGCTCAGCTTACTGACCCTGGCAGTCACCCCTTCCAGGGACAGTGCTGGTAGATGGTGGATGGGCTTGGACCTTCCCTGGATTCTGGTGTCCCCACCAGTGGCTCCTGTCACCTCAGTTCAGTGGACTGAGGCCTTTTGCTTCTTGGCTTAGGACAGGTTTTCTAACCCTTCTGCTATTTGAGGAGCAATCCCAGGTTTTTTATCATCTTGCATCTGTTCCTGGGGTCAAGGTGGAGTCTCAGAATGGGGATATGTTGCCTGGGTCGGGGCAGGGTGTGAAGTGAGAAAGGGAATGGTGAGTGCTGTAGTGCCAGTCATTTACAGATAACCACAGCTGGTTCTAGCAGGCCTGTGCTTCTCTGTTTTGAGAATTCATTCTTTTGTATATCCTTTTCTCCCCAGCTAAAAGAGTGACTGTTGTCCCCCTGACCAGCTCTTGGCTCCAGGGACCTTCCCTCCCCTGCTACAGCAAGTGTTCATCATGCTGGGCTCCGGGTTCAAGGCCGAGCGCTTGCGAGTCAACCTGCGCCTGGTCATCAATCGCCTCAAGCTGCTGGAGAAGAAGAAGAGTGAGTATCTGAGGGGACAGGGCACTTCTGGGGCTCAGGACACTGCAGGGTGAGGATTTCCCACAGTCTTCTGTGGGTGAACATTGCTCCCTTTAGCTCTTCCTTGCTGGACCCAGGCCTCGCAGTCTGCCCTGGTGTTCGAGTGCCCAGAGCAGCAGCCTGGCCAGGTGTGGCCTCTCCCCGCCTTCCTGGGAGTGCAGTGGGTGGGGTGTGGAGGTGGTAGCTGCAGGCTGTGTGTTGAGGGGTGTGACAATTTGCCAGGAGGGCCTTTCCTGGGCCTTCTACACTCAGTGCAGCAGGGAGCTTCCTGGGTGCTGTGGGAGGCTCTCCCTGGCTGTGCTGCCCTGCCCTGCTTCTTACTGGCTGTTCAGGGAAACTGGGAGTGTAGAAGAGTTTCTAGCAGTTAAAATCCCTGTGTGCCAGGAGCTGGGCACAAGGGTTCCACTGAGCTGTGGCCAAGTGTCTTGTGCTGCAGGGGCCTGCCAGAGGGGAGCAGAGCTCATGGTGGGGACTGTGGGTGGGCATGGAGGTGGCAGCAGCCCTTGCCATAGGTGGGCATGGAGGCAGCAGCCCTGCCAGCACAGTGACTGGCCTGGGGGATGTGCTGCAGCTGAGCTGGCCCAGAAGGCAAGGAAGGAGATTGCAGATTACCTGGCAGCAGGGAAGGATGAGCGTGCCAGGATTCGTGTGGAGCACATCATCCGTGAGGATTACCTGGTGGAGGCAATGGAGATCCTGGAGCTCTACTGTGACCTGCTGCTGGCCCGCTTTGGCTTGATTCAGTCCATGAAGTAAGCTCTGTCCTGGAGGGTATGTGCTGGGTGAGGGTCTGGGACCCTGGGTGCAGGAACAGGTGGTGCTGGGGGCAGGTACTACAGAAGGGCACATGTGTTTGTCTTGATGTCCCTGGACCTCCAGAGACCTTTTCTTCCCCAGGCAGGGAAGACTCTGGAGTCCAGTGTGGAGGATGGGGAAGACTGAGGGCAGCAAAGTCTAGGTGCTCAGTGTGGAGCTGGGATTGTGTTCTGTTGTCCTCAGGGAGCTGGACTCTGGCCTAGCAGAAGCGGTATCCACACTAATCTGGGCTGCACCACGACTCCAGTCAGAAGTGGCCGAGTTGAAGATTGTGAGTAGTGCTGTTTGAGGGATGCTGAATGTGCAGAGGGGGGGTGATGCTGCCAGAAGCTGGTGGAGGCTGTGTCTGGACTGCCGTTAGGGCAGGGGACATGTTTGTCTGGGCTCTGCAGCTGGAGACCCAGAGAGATCCCTGGAGCATCTGGGGTGGCTGAGGCTGCTCTGCTGGGGCTCCTGGTGGCAGAAATGAGGGTGGGGAGGGAGGCAGGTGTGTGGGGGCAGAGCAAGGGTGTGCCTGTTCCCAGAGTGTCTCCTGCCACAGGTGGCTGACCAGCTCTGTGCCAAGTACAGCAAGGAGTATGGGAAGCTGTGCCGGACAAACCAGATTGGGACGGTCAACGACAGGGTAATGAACGGGTGGGGCTGGCAGAGCAACCTGACTGCTCCGGCTTCCTGCCAGCTGTGCTGCCATGGGCTGTGCCAGCATGGGCTGTGCCAGATGTGCTGCCGGGGCTGTGCCAGCATGGGCTGTGCCAGCTGTGCTGCCATGGGCTGTGCCAGCATGGGCTGTGCCAGCTGTGCTGCCATGGGCTGTGCCAGCATGGGCTGTGCCAGCATGGGCTGTGCCAGCATGGGCTGTGCCAGCTGTGCTGCCATGGGCTGTGCTGCCATGGGCTGTGCCAGCTGTGCTGCCATGGGCTGTGCCAGCTGTGCTGCCATGGGCTGTGCCAGCTGTGCTGGGGTCCCTGGCTGCGGTCACCAGCAGCCTGCTCTGCAGCAGTGCCATGCTGGGAGGGGAGGCTGCACGATACCCCCCGCAGGTGGCCATGGTGGGGACTGGGCTGCGCTGCCCAGGGCTGAGCATCTGGGCACCCGTGTGTTGCAGCTGATGCACAAGCTGAGCGTGGAGGCGCCACCCAAGATTTTGGTGGAGAGGTACCTGATTGAGATCGCCAAGAACTACAACGTGCCCTACGAGCCCGACTCTGTGGTGATGGTGAGTGGGGCCCCTGCCAGCCTGGAGCTCCCTTCAGTGGCTGAGGTGCCCCGTTGGTGCTGTCCAGCTCTCTGAGCACAGCACCGTGGCACTGCAGCAAGCTCCATGGTGGTTTTGTTTGGGTACCTTTCAGGCAGCCCCAGCACAGCCCAATCCCTGCTCTGTCCTGCTGCCCCGCAGCACGTGGCCGTAGTTAGTCCTGCCGTAGTCTCGTTCCCTTTCTGATTCCCATTGCTGCCCTGTGTAGCTGCTGCCTGTTCTCTGTTGTGTGGTGTCCCTGTGTCGTCCCGTCTTGTCCAGTGACAAGAGCTGCCTCCAGTGCTGCCCAGAGGGCAGTGGTTGGTGAGCAGAATCCTTCCCCTTTCCAGGCTGAAGCCCCTGCAGGCGGAGAGGCAGATCTGATTGACGTGGGATTCACGGACGATGTGAAGAAGGGTGGCCCGGGAGGGGGAGGTGGATTTACAGCCCCCCTGCTCGGTCACGATGGACTGGTGCCCATGCCAGTGATGATGCCCATGCCCATGCCAGCACCAAATCCACCCTTCTCCTATCCGCCTCCAAAGGGACCGGTAAGTGCCCCCGCTCTGAGCATTCCCTTCTGTGGTGCAAGACTCCTGGTGCTTACCCTGCTGCTGGCTGGGAACTGTCTGTTCCTGGAAGTTGGCGTGTCAGGAGGGATGAGACTGCACGGGGGGGGCGGAATTTCTGGCAGTGCAGCTGAAGCTTCACATTGCTGCTTGAGGGAGCATGGAGGTTCCTGCCCCTGCTCTCCAGCCAGGCTTCTGAGGCATGCCCTGGCACTATGCCCATGAACCAGGTATGCTGGCAGCAGGTCAAGCTTCAGTTGAGTTCTGCAGGGTGGGAACAGCCCAGCAGAAGGAGGAAGCACCCTGCCTGCCCTGCGAGGGAGGTGATCTGCTGTGAGGGTGGCAGGTGGGAGCTGTGAAGAGTGCTGTGCTCTGAACTCAGTCACAGGATGGCACAGCAGTGGGATGGCCTGGAGTCTTTGTGTGGTCCCAGCAGCACTGCTGTGTTTTCTGTGGAAAATCTGGACCAGGTGTGATCAGCTGGCAGTTGGCACAGGCATAAACATGCTGAGGACCTTGCCAGGCCTAGGTCTTTGAGGCACTATTGTGTTACAAGAGAGGGCAATACAAAAGGGATCTGGAGGAGTGGCCTGTGGGGTATGTCCCTCTTGTCCTGATGCTTCTCATGCCTGGACAGGCCAAGTGTTTGGTTGTGCTGCTTCTGTAGAGTAACCCCCAGTGCTGTTAGCTGGGTCTGGTTGCTCCAGGTGACTGCAGGTGACTTTGAGAATCTTTCCCTAGTAAACACCAGCTGTATCAGGTGGGCTACATGCCTGCGTTTACCTCAGACTGATGCTTTCCCTGGCTCCCATAGCAGCTGTAGGGTGCTCTGTCCCATGGGCACTCCCCCAGCTGAGTGGTCTGCTGCATGACTGTGATCTCTGTACAGGAGAACTTCAGTGGCCTACCAGTGGGGACCTACCAGCCTTTCAGTAACATCCACCCACCACCGATTCCAGCAGAGCCACCGACGTACGAGTCTGTAAGTGCCTGAGCTGAGACCCTTATAGGCAGCAGAGGGAACCTCAGAGAGTGCAGTGCTAGCCACAGAAAAGGCAAATGTTCATTGAGTTCACTGCTGTCAACCTTTGGAGCTTCTGGGGTGGTGCTTGGCATTGCTTGTGGGTGTGCTGAGTCACTGGATGGGATGGGATCATCATGTGACAGCAGAATGACTCGTGAGGTCTCATTCAGCTGTGAGCTTTGGCTGCAAAGAAAAGCTCAGACTTATTGCTAAAGTAATAAACAGTTAAAAAGTAGAGTCTGCAAGTTCTGATTGGTGAGTTTGGTTTTTTTTTATAGTGCGGAAAGTTGATCAGTCTGTTAATTATGGTTTTTTAACTAATTCCTGGTTAGCCTGGTGAGTTTTGCCTGACCCACATGATGTGTGTTTAAACACCCTTCCCCAGACATTTCTCAGTCCTTGGAGACAATGGAGGAGAGGCTGGAGCCTTTTCTTTCTGTGTTCATGTTTTGGCTGATCCAGCTCCTGATCCTGCCTTCTGTTTTGCTTTCAGTGACATGCTTCTTGTTTCTGCAGTATCCCAAGTGGGGATGAGCATGGCTGGGCCCTGCAGTGTGCTGACACCTTGTACACACTGCACAGCAGCCTTTGAATCCAGGAGCAGGCACAGCTCAGCAGTTGTCAGCTGGGTGGGAATCGATGTCACTGAGTGCAGCCCAGAGGGAACAAGGAGCTGTCCCAGCACAACTGACTGTGCCACAGGCCTTTGTCCCAGATGAACCTGAGATCCTTGCTGGTGGTTACAGGGACCTGTCTGTTGGATTTACAGTATCTGTTATTATGTGGATGAAAAGGGAAGTCCTTCCCTACTTAGGTCCTTGATACCTCTCAGGCCAGCATGTCTGTGTGCTCCGCCTGTTCAGCTCCAGTGTCCAGTGAAGCTGCTTTGATTGATGGGGGGTTGCAGAAAGTCCAAGCACAGCTGCTTATCTTGGGAGCAGAGGCAGATTGTTCTGAGAGTGCTGGATGCCAGGGGTGCTGCCTGCTTGGGGAGGGACAGGGCACATGCTGCTCTACATGAGCAGAGCTGCTGTGATCCTGCCTGGCAGGAGAGCTGTAGTAACTTGAGGGTCCTTTTCAGATCGAGGAGCCCTGTGCTGACAAGGAGGCGTCTGCGCCAGCAGCGGGTGAGTGTGGGTGAGGGGGGTGAGGAGGGGGTGAGTGTGGGTGAGGAGGGGGTGAGTGTGGGTGAGGAGGGGGTGAGTGTGGGG
>JAOEGS010023230.1:0-19380 GCA_025447755.1 Corythornis vintsioides
GGGGGGGGGGGGGGGGGGCCCGGGGCGGGGGGGGGGGGGGGGGGGGGGCCGGGCGGGGGGGGGGGGGGGGGGGGGCAGGGCGGGGGGGGGGGGAGGCGGTGGGGCCCGGCCCGGTGGGGGGAGCGGTGGGAGCAGTGGGGCCCGGCCTGGCAGGGGGTGAAGCGGTGGGGCCCGGCGCTGTCCGCGGTGCTGAGCTCGGAGCCGGGAGCAGCCCCGCTTTGCGGGCGGGGCCGGCGCTGCGGCGGCGCGAAGAGGCCGCGGGAGGGCGCTGCTGCAGCCCCGCTGGGGCCCTGGCGGGCGGGAAGCGGCGAGCGCGGCCCTGGCGCCATGGCGGGGCCTTGCAGGCCTCCGGCTCTGCCTAAAACCCTGCGGCGCCGGCTGGGACTGGGGCTGCGGAGAGACCGTTGGCTTCACGTTGTGTATCGCTCGGTGAGGTTTGCAGCACGGGAAAGGGGACCTGTTGTGCTTGTTTTGCCTTGGAGGAGTTCTCCTTGCCGTAGCGGGTCCCACCTGGGGCCTCGGTTGTGAGAGCAGAGGAGGGTGGGGGGCTGCCACCCACCGTGGTTAGCACAGTGCAAAGCCGAGCAGTGCACAGGGTGTGAATGCATTGCTAGGGCTGGATAGTGTGAATAATGCAGTGGCCAGGCCCGTTAAGTGAAAATAAATGATATTTAAGACAAGCTTAGGATAAGAAATACAGGACTTGCTGTTGCAGCTGGTATGTATTAGCACAGGGAGAACAGGAGTTGGGAGAAGTGCTTCCACTGGAGCACAAAATGGAAATGCTATCTTAAGGAAGGGGAAGCAGCTCTTCAGCGTGGCTTCAGCTGGGAGGCAGCCCTGGATAGACTGGCTCTGTGAGGCTCAGCTCGTCTTTGTCCTTTCCAATTCACAGCAGTGACTTCTTTTAGAACCTGTAGTGCTCTGCCATGAGCTGATGTACTTCATCTCTTAGGATCCATTTTATGCATTTTTAAATTTTTTATTTCCATGTTGATCTCATTTCACTAAAAGGCAGCTCATTTTTTTTTTTTTTTCCTATTAATTGTGCCTCTCATGTGAAATATTTGTGTTTTTGCTTCACATCAGGCCAAATGCTTTCAGCTCCTAGCAGAGGCTGGGGGAAGTGGGGGGAAGAATCCTGGCTCGGTCCTCAATCCTTCTGTTTCTGAGGTATTTTCTTGTTTCTGAGGTATTTTCTGAGCACTGCAGTGGTCAGATGGAGAGGCTGGAGTCTGCATTTGTGATGCACGAGGGTGCTGCAGGGTGTTGAATGGTCTTTCTTGGGGTCTGCTCTGTGAAACTGGAGGGACTCTAAATCCTTCCACTTTAATTTTTAATTCATTTATTCTCATAAAAGACCTACAAGCCTGACTTCTGTTCCTCAGTCTTTGCAGTTGCTACTGTAAAGATTGATGCTTTTTCTTAGCCATTATAATAAATAAATAAATTATAAATATTAGTTCTTGCAGAGTCAGGTCTTTAAATAGGTACAACTCTCTTCTTATCCCCTCCCCTGACCTGCTTCACTAGCAGCCTTGTCCACTGCACCTGTCTTTCTTCTCACAACTGTGATTAATCAGCCTTTTCCAGCTGATGGGCAAGTGGGGCTGAGCTGAACCCTTCTCTCAAGCAGGACACCATGTCTGGGGCTTTGAAAAATTAAAAACAGGTGTTTTTTTCTCAGTGGGAGCTGAAGATCTGTGCACCTCTGAAAATCCTACTTCCACTCAATATACACTAAGTTTTCAGCTAGCTCTTAGGTGATTGGGTAATTAATAATTAGCTCTGGGTAACTGATGCTGCCACAACAACCGTGAGTTGTGTGGTTATGAGGGCCTGCAGGGGTTTGTTATGTGCTGTTTAGTGCTCTCTCTCTCTCTGTTCATATGAAAAAAAGCATTGCTTACAAAGTGGTGACAGTAGAAAATTATTAATTAGGAAAGATCCATCCTACTATGCTGCTTTGGATACCTTGCTGGGTGCATTTGAACAACGTGCATTTTGACATCAGCAAACTGAAGGGATTAAAAAAGAAAAGGTTGGTCACTGTTCATAAACTGGGGATTTTATTGCCTTTCAAGCTTGATCTGAGAAAACTGGTGGCACTGATACGTTTCACACATCCTGGGCAGCAGCAGTTTCTTAGTAGCTTCATGTAAGAAGTGTTCAGTCAGGAGCAAGGACTTGTCCAGGGACACTGAGGTGTGCTGTCCCAGGGGCCGTGGGAGTGCAGTGTGGAAGGGGAACCTGTTTGTACTTACAATCAGGAGGGGACAAAAAAACCTTGCCTGAAGGCAAATATTTTCATACTGGCCATCTTTCTTATGGTGTTCAGCTGGGTGTGTTGCAGGCACAAGTGAGATCACTCTGCCAGCAGGCAGGGGAGGGCAGGGTGATTGTCCCTGTTTTATAGACTGCTGCTTGAGGTGTGTAAGGCTTTAGGACAAAGCACTTACTGGAGTACCTTTGAAATAACCTTTGGCTTAACTATATCTTTGAGACAGCAGGCCTGAGTTTGTGTTTTGGTGGGTTTTTTTTTTTTTTCTTTGTTCTTGAGTACTTAGAGAACAAGGTGTTCTATCACTAAGTGCAGCCCCATGGAATGCCTGGCTGTCCTGGTTTGGACAGATTTAATCTTAAATTTAGCAATGTGAGACCAGGAGGCTTATAAGGAGACAAGAATTTTATTAGAGAATGTATATATATATGTATAGAACGTATATACAGTGTGAAACAGTGATGTTGAACAGCAAAAACCAGAACAATCCCAACTGTTGGTCCCATGACCACCCCCCTCCCTTTGCCACGGGCAGGGAAAGGAAAGAAAGGTTTTTAAAAAACACCTTGCTACCCCCTGATGTTATCCACCTCTAAAACTTTTCCTTTAGCCCTTTTGCCACAGCCATAGGCTAAAATAAAAATCTGCATCTTCCAAATCCCAGGTTCCAAAGACCTGTGGCACCTAGGAATGATTGGGCCAGCAGTGCACGGTCTCAGTGGCAATTGGCACCTGCTGTTCTGCAGCCTTTAACAGTCCCACAGCAGAGGGTTCTTCTGGGAGACCAGGCAATGCATTTAATGCTTTCAATCCATCTGTCTCCACTGCAGCCATTCCAAATGCACATTTATGTCCTTTTGGGTCTTTGAAGTACCCATTTCTCAGATAGTCAGTGCCCAGAATGCATGGGGCATTTGAGCCAGTCACAATAGGATGTTTCTGCCACTCTTTTCTGGCCAAGCTCACTTCAGCCTCCACTGCAGTCAACTCTTGGGAGCCTCCTGTCACTCCAGCAATAGAAGTAACTTCAGATCCTGTATATCCTGAGGGCATTAAAGTGCATTGGGCCCCAGTGTCAACTAGAGCCTCGTACCAATGTGGTTCAGGTGTGCCAGGCCTTGGAATTCACACAGCCCGACAGATTCAGTTATCCCTCTCGTCTGCCTGGCCACAGGAATCCTGATTTTGCTCAGTAGCACTTTCCTGTCCCTGAGAATACACACGGGAGGTGCTTTCCAGTGGGTCAGAGCAGTGATGACTTTGGCTGTTATGTCACAATCTCTGTCACATCCTTGTGCTGCTGGAGTTTCCTCTTCTGGGGCATGAACCACTCAGATCCCTTCCTCGCTCCAGTCAGTGTGTGCCCCTGTGTTGTTAATGTGGGGGCATTCAGATCACCTTCACCTCCGTGGCCTGCTGGCTGGAACTGCTCAGACCTCATGTTCAGCTCCTTGTCTTGTGAAGCGAGGGCTTGCTCTGTGCAGGTGCCCCCAACCCAAGGTGAGCACAGCCCCAGTGAACACTGTTGGAGAACATCGTGCTTCCCATGGTTGCGGGGTCAGCACAAAGCCCATTTATTCTCCTGGGTTTTCCAGTGTCTTTTGCAAACTGGGTCACTGAGCCTGCAGGTCCCTGACTGTCATTGTTCAGCAGCTTAATTAGCTCACTGTCCAACAGGTTGCTTGTGAATACCTCTTCTGCCCCGGCATTCAGAGTGCTAATGACCCTGTAGCCATTGTTTAAGAGGAACTTTTTGTACTGTTCAGCTTTTCTACTTCTCTGACTGTTCTCTTCCACCCCACCACTCATATTTATCCTCCTCTTAGGCCCTGACCTTATTTATGACATGGAGGGCAAGGCCCCTTCTTTTCCCTCCACCCTCTAGTACCTGCTCTGTTACTGGATGTTTTTTAAACTAAAAATCTCTTTGAAGAAGAGTGTGTGTAGGTTCACATTTGCACCTGGGGTACACTTTTCTTCAAGCTATAGTGACAACAAGCTTACTTGGGTACTGTTGTTCATTGAAAGTGCCTATGAGTGCTGGAGTGAATTAAAGCTTTTTTCCCATGTTCACTTCTCAGCATTCATTTAAGATGTTCAGTGATTCAGCTCGGTCTTCTTAGAGACAAGGCAGTCCTTTTAGTACTCAGCCACCTTTCTGTCTCCTTGGCCATTCCAAAGAGATCTTGCCAGTTCCTTTAGGAAGCATCTGAAGCTGATTTTGGTGACTGTCATTATGCTGTCTTTCAGCTGTTTGGTCCAGCAGTCTGCCTGCCTCAGCACCCTGCTTCCTCTTTGCCAGGCTTTCTTTGCAGCAAGGCCCCTTGCTCTCCTAATCCTGCAGCCTTTGAAGTAAACAGCTTTTGTTTTTTTTGGTTACATTTGAACTAAGTAACTCACGCTGCCCTGTGTGCAAGCACAGGGACTTCCCGCTGTCTCACTCTGATGTCTCTTGCAGGTGTTATTCAGCGCTGCACTGCCGTGAAGTACCACTACACCTCCAGCTCTCTGCCTCGCAACCTGCCCGTCAACATCACAAACACCATCCGTCAGGACGAATGGCACGCCCTCCGTAAGTTACAGCCCCGGATCGCCTCAAACTGACCGGGAGGGGGCTCCAGGCACCGGGCAGTCCCTGCACTCGAGGGGCCGTGGCATTTGGAGGGGCTTAAGCAGTGAATTCAGGAACAAGGTGTGTGTGTAGTGTGCTGCAAGGAGTAATCATATTCTGGATCTGAGTACAGGCAGTTCCTAGCTGGCTTGGAGCAGATGTGCTGCATCATTCTTTAGTCTTGTATAGACCTTGTTGCATTTCTCTGTGTGTGCACCAGTGCAGCTCCCTGGCAGCCAGCTCATGTAGGCTTTCAGTTTGTCTTTCAGTCTTCTGTTACCAGATCCCGGCCACAAGCTGCCTCATGACCAACTCCTTCCCACACATATGACTACTGAACAGTAGCCTGTCACTGAGAATGATTTAAGGTTTTTTTCTGCTCCTGCTTCACTCTGGGATTTTTTCTGGTTCTGTTGCCTTATGCAGTTCTGCCCAGCCCCTGTCATGTGAGGCCAAGTGCTGAGGAAATCCATCTAGAACCCAAACTAGGAGGAGACAAGAGCAGCACCAGTGGATGACAAACTGCTGTTTATGTCACTGGTGACCAAGGGGTTCTTTTTTAGAGATTGTTACTGAAGTTGTTCCCATCATACTGTACTGATCTGCTGTCTGTTTCTGTCCTCCTACTATTCCTCTTTTCAGTTCATCCTCTCTGCCTTCCATGTGCTAGTCCTTCTCTTCAGAATCCCCTCTCACTTCTTTTATTTCTATTTTCAGCACTCACCCAACAAACTTAATCCCAAAGGAACACACCACACAAAAAAAACCCCAACTCCTCCCCCCCAAAAAAACCCCTCAAAACAACCCATGAAAAACCCCAAAGGCCTTGCAGTACTAACATTTTTAAATCATTGCCAAATTCATAATGTGCTCATTCTGTCCAATGCTGGGGAGTATTCCTCTTGCATAGGACAGAAATGCCCATTCCCTAGACAGTGCCCAGCAGAAAAGAGTCATCAGCTGGATTCCCTTAGTTTCAGCATAATGGGCAAACATCTACCTCAGAGATGCTACAGGAGGAGGAGTCTGTGAGTGAAGAATAATCTTTACAACCAGAACCAGAAAATCTAAGTGTGTCTGGGCTGTCCCCAGCTGTCCTGTCTGGGTGCTGACATCCTCATGTCTTCTCTCTTGCTTTCCCCTTCTCTTTCCCCAGACCTGCGGAGGATGACTGCTGGCTTCATTGGCATGGCTGTCTCCATCATCCTGTTTGGGTGGATCATTGGTGTGCTGGGCTGCTGCAAACAACAGGAGCTCATGCAGTACGTGGCTGGGCTGCTCTTCCTAATGGGAGGTGAGAGCCTTTCACTTCTGCTCCTGAAGCCACCACAGTTGGCATTGCTGGCTGCAGAGGTGCTCTTAAACATGAAATCAGTACACAGCAAACACACAAAGCAGTTCTTCAGGGCAGCAAAGCATTAGCACTGTGCAGAGTTACTAGCCAGAGTGCTGGGCAGGACCATGCCTGCATAGGTTACCTGTATGTTCCTGAGCAGACCTGGCAGTATGTACAGGAGCCTTCTGCTCTGGAGAGCTGCTGGGTGGCTGCAGGCACCACTCACACAACGAGCACAAGCCTGCTGCCTGCTCTGAGGGTGTGGAGCCTGTGGTTCATGTCAGGCAACATGGCTCAGTTTTCCCTAGGGAATCCTGACAAAATCAAGAGTGAGAACCTTTCTGCTGCTCAAAGGTGCTCACATCTGGGTAACAATAAAGTCCAAACCCAGCCAGTCCTGGAGAACCTAGGCACAGAGCACTCAGTGCTCTGCCTCCTGTCTGGGAGCAGATTTTTTGCATGGCCAGAGGTTTTCCTGAACTTTGCTGAAGGCATAAAAACAGGCAGTGTTTCCCCTTTGTTTGAAAGGGACATAGTAGCAACAAATGTACCTAAAGGGTGAGCTGCTGAGATGATTCAAAGATGTGGACTCCTAACTTGCAAGCAGTGAACAGGCAACTTTAGAGCATGAAAAATGTGACTGTAGTTAAACTCCAGAACTGCTACCCTGGAGGTCCAGCATCTCTAGTGGCTGGATGGAGCTTGGTGATCCAACAACATCCATCTCAATTAAACATGTAAGCATGACACTGGGTTGGTGTCACTTGGCAAGCAGGCTGAAATCTGAAGACACAAGTCAGCTTTCTCAAGGAGTGTTTTTTGGGGAACTGCACAGGAAAAGTACCCTGCTGAAAGGCTGGAAGTTAGCAGTTGATCATCATACACTCAGCTTAACTGGAGTTCCCTTTGGGAACATTTTCATTTCATTACTGAACAGCAGTGAGAGAGTGCAGCATTGTGAGTGCACCAGGCAGACTGGATTGCCTTGGAGTGCTTCTGTGCTTACTGTGATGGGCATGATGCCAGCAGTGAGAGCTGGCATTAGCACTTAGACATGTTTATCCTGGAGAGGACAAAGTCAGCACCTTTACCTTGAGTCTAGTGTACAGTAGCCATACTGCAGTGCCTTGCATTATAAGTTTCTTGGGGTTTTTTTTTTTGTCCCTCTGTACAAGTGCCTAGCGAATGTGTGGCAGATGACAGCAACCTGTGCCCTTTCCATGGTCCTAGGCTACAACTGGTAGAATATGGACATTCCCAGTAGAAACCAGGCAGTGCTGCCCTGGACTGCAGCTGCTCACCTTCCAGAGGGGAGGCTGCCCAAGTACTGTCCTGAACATAGTGACTAGTATTAGTCACTGGAAAGAAATAAAGTCTCAGGGGAATCAAACATGATGAACTACCCACGCCTGAGTTTGAAATATTAACGGAGCTAAGGCAGTTTTGGTCATTTGTGAAGTGAGATATCCTGTAGTCCTACAGATGTTGCCTTTTTTTCCTCCCTGCCTTTTAACAAAGAGTGACTGGTAGGACTACAAAAAGAAAAAAAAAAAAAAAGGGTAAGTCTTGATTTTGAAAAATTCCTGACTTGCAAAATACCTCTAGGAAATAAAGTGAGCCTAATGCATGTGTCTGAGGGCAGTACAGAACCCTCTTGCTTTTGTCCTGCAGGTACGTGCTGCATCATCTCTCTCTGCACTTGTGTAGCTGGGATCAACTTTGAGTTGTCTCGCTACCCTCGCTACGTCTATGGGCTGCCAGAGGACATCAGCCATGGCTATGGCTGGTCCATGTTCTGTGCCTGGGGAGGCCTGGGCCTCACCCTGCTGGCTGGGTTCCTCTGCACACTGGCCCCCTCCCTCAACACTTCACGGGCATCCGTACAAAAACCCAGACAAGAAAACGGGGCCGTGTGACCTCAGAGGGAGCCAGGAGAGACTCTGGAAAGCGCAGCCCGGGCAGAGCAGAGGGGTAACAGCAGGCAGAGGAGGCCCTGGAGAGCAGGAGAGCAGTGCCACAGCTGGGAAGTACCAGCCTCTGGGGTGCTGCTGCAGCCTCCAGGCCTGGACACAGACATTGCAAGACACTCCGGGGTTCGAATTGTTGGCGATTTGAGGGGGACAGTTCTTTTTAATTGCTTTATTTTTTTCTTCTGTTTACAAGGGATTAAGTCCAAGGCTGTGTCTTTTTTTTTGTGCTGTTTTTTGAACTGTACCTCCATGGTCCTGTTACTGTCCAGTTGTAAGGGATGTTTACGCACCAACTCTATTGCTGCAGGTCTGTCAATCAGACCCAAATTAGGGCAAGGAGCTACGTGAGGTTGGCTTGAACACTTTTGCAACAGGCGTGTCTAGTGCTGGCTCAGACCACTGTTTCCCAAAAGAACCTTGGTCTAAGCCAAGGTTTAGGCCAAAGAATTAGCCCGTTCTTAGTATTAATTAATTTAAATCAGAATTCTGTGGTATCAGCTATTTACCCACTACTAAAGCCATTTCCAAAAAGAAGCTGGCTCTAACTGAGCAGCAAGGCTCTAAACCAACTTACTGGATTTAGGAAAGGAGGGTAAGTTTTCCTCAGCTTCTTACACACGTAAGGTTACTGATTTGGCTAACGAACTCACCCTTGTTTAACGGGGAGATGTATGCAACATGCAGCTGGTAACTATTCACTAGAGGCCAGGGTGGATTTCTAAAATGGTGTCATAGTTTTGAGCTGCTGGGATCAACTTTTATCTCCCAACTAACCTGTGGGTGCAATTCCTGTTCTGTGGCAGGAGATGAGCAATTCTTCCCCAGCTCAAACAGCAGTCCTGCTAAAATAGCAGATGTACAGCCCTTTCCAATATTCACGTCCAAAGGAATCTCAGTGTATCTTCCTCAGGAACGCCTGGCTTCTGCTTGCTTCACCACTCCCCTTTTCCACCTACAAATGCTCCCACTGGAGCACAGTGTGTCAAGAACATGCTCCTCCGGAACAAGCTCCCTCTCTAAAAGGAGCAGTAAGGACCTTGGAGCCAGTACAAGTACTTGGGCCAACTCAGGAACAGCAGCCAAAGTACTCTGGGGTGCATTTTTCTTTCATTCATCTCTTCTTTCTTCCCACACATCCACGCCCCTCTCCCAAGTGTCCAAGAAGTGCACAGGTAAAGATGAGACGGCCAGCATTTGGAGATGTTTACATTGTATTTCAAGTACAATACAGTGGCATGTAAGATACTTAATGCTAAAGTCAGTGTATTTATGAAAAGTGTAATTTTTAAATGGAAGTTGTAATTCTCAACTGGCATTAAAAGTACTAAAGACTTTCTCAGTGGGTGAACCCTTGAATTCTGTCTGACTGATTTACCAGAGAGCTCACGTACTGTCAGCAGTGGTGGTAAAGCTTCCCAAGTTAAGCTCAGATGACAAAGCTAAGCTATTGTTCTCATGTGTGAAGCATGTTCACCTCTCCCTTGCAAAATGGTCAGATGAGCTCAGGTGGGTCCCAGAGTCCATCACCAAAGCTACGCAGGCAGTAAAACCAGAGAGGGTGCTGCTGGGGCTGCAGCTCACAGGGCCAAGTTACACCCCCACCCTGTCCTGGCCCTGTATCTGCCTGCTGATGGGGACAGTAACACCAATCTAATAGGGAGTCAATAGCTGCAGAAAAAAAGATCATTCTTTAAAGTGCTAAAATGGAGCCAGACAATGACTGTCAAAGTCTCTGCTCTCAATGGAAAGGATGTAGGCATTTCATTACTGGTCTCCAGCACAAGCTACCTTTTGTTACCTGCCTTCCAGGAGGAGGCACCATGGTGGGCACCGTGGACAGGAGGTTCTCACCTCCCCTTTTGCAGATGTAGAACCACTGACCAAGGGTGACAGCCCCAACACATGATGGATTTGGTTTCAGAGGGGAAAAAAAACCCTTTATTTTTTCCAGACAGAAAGTGGTACAGTCCATAATCTTGACTGGGCAGATGTCAGGCATAGTACTGCAGGTTGGCTTTCTTCTTTGCTTGAACCTCCAGGATTCCTTCCATGTAGTCCTCGTGGGTGAGCTCTGTGGCTCCGCGGCGGAGAGCGATCATCCCCTGCACGGAACAGTGCTCAGTGGCTGCGCAAGCACCGCGGCGGCTCTGGCGTCCCCCGGGGCACGTGGCAGGAACCGCGGGGGATGCTCACCGCGGATACTCTACTCACCGCGGATACTCTACTCACCGCGGGTACTCAACTCACCGCGGATAATCACCGCGGATACTCACTCACCGTGGGTACTCTACTCACCACGGATAATCGCCGCGGTACTCTACTCACCGCGGGTTCTCTACTCACCATGGGTACTCTACTCACCGCGGATAATGACCACGGATACTCTATACTCACCGCGGGTACTCATTGCGGATAATCACCACAGATATTCACCGCGGGTACTCTACTCACCGCAGATAATCACTGCGGATACTCACCGCGGGTACTCGCTCACCGCGGGTACTCACAGCGGCTACTCTGCTCACTGCAGATAATCACCACGGCTACTCACTCACCATGATACTCTACTCAGCGCAGATACCGCGGATACTCACTCACTGCGGATACTCTACTCACCGCTTCCACGCACACCGCCTTGCACTGCGCTCCGTTGAAGTCATCCGTGCAGCGAGCCAGCTCCTCGTAGTTCACGTCAGGGCTGAGAGGAGCAGCATGGGGAAAAAAGGGGTCTGAGAGCACGTACTGAGTAGAAAAGCAAGGTCTGCAGCTTCCTTAATACCCAACAGAGTGCTACAGCTCCACAGCAGCGTTTGCAAGCCCCCAGAAGCCTCTGTACCTGACGTTCATTTTGCGTGAGTGGATCTGCATAATTCTGGCCCTGGCCTCCTCGTTGGGCATTGGAAACTCAATCTTGCGATCTAGTCGCCCAGAGCGGAGCAAAGCTGGGTCCAAGATATCAACCCGGTTGGTTGCAGCAATCACCTAAGCAGAAGAAGGGTCTGAGGAGCCTGGAGGACAGGCCTCTCTTTTCCAGGGGTCCACCAAGCTTCTTCCCTGGATGCTCTTTTCCACCCCCTGCTAGAGCACCCTAGACCTCAGTAGCACTCTCTGCTAGATCCCAACCTTGACTTGTGTGTTGGGCTGGAAACCATCGAGTTGATTAAGCAGCTCCAGCATAGTCCTCTGCACCTCCCGGTCACCAGCTTTCTCACTATCAAACCTGCAGAGGAAACAAGGGAAAACATTCAGTGTGACCTGACCCCCCTGCCTCTGTGTTTCTAATTGCATAAGAAGACAGAAGGAGTGAAGAACATGCTTCTTTGCCAAGGTCTTCCAGCAAGAGACCACCAGATAGATTCCCAAGGGTCACAACTTTCACCTACAAGTCCAAGGACTTTGGCAACTGCCACCTTTTTGTGACTGGCTTCATACTCTGTTTCTGAACAGGCCCTGCTTTGGGGCAGGCTTCCCTCCCACGCACAGGCAAAGGAGGCTGCTCAACAGCTCCTGAAAGCTTTCGGACGTGGCCTACACCTCACCTCTTAGTGCCAATGGCATCCAGTTCGTCAATAAAGATGATGGAAGGAGCTTTTTCCTTGGCTAGAGCAAAAGCATCGCGGACCAGCTTAGCGCCATCGCCAATGAACATCTGCACAAGCTGTGGCCCTGCGAGCTTCAGGAACGTAGCCTGGGAAGTGAAAGAGAATCCTGGGCCTCCACTCTCAACAGGGTCAGTTGTGGGCACCAAGAGGTGCCCTTAATAAAAACAACCCAGCAAGCAGACAGGAGAATCCCAGCTTTTGCCCCACTGGTTTGTTCATGAGACCGCTCTCCCCTCAGAGGTGTTCCAGATCTTTTCCGGGTGCTGTCCTACAGCAGCACACACTTTCAAAGGGTCCTTTTACCTTGGTCTGAGCAGCACATGCTCGAGCTAAAAGTGTCTTCCCTGTTCCTGGAGGTCCATACATAAGGACTCCTTTGGGTGGCTGTATACCCAAGTTTTCAAATTTCTCCTTATGATTCATTGGCAGGACAATGGCCTCCACAAGCTGCAGAAAAAACCAAACATGACTTACATAAACCTGTTCTCCACAGATCCAGGCTGCCTGCTCTGAGGTGAAGTTCTAAGACTGCTGTCCTCAGTCACAGCAGAATCTAAATCATAATGCATCACCTCTTGGATTTGTTTATCCAGCCCCCCGATATCACTGTACTGCTCTGTGGGTCTCTCATCCACCTCCATGGCCTTCACCCGGGAATCATATTCAGTAGGTAGGGTCTCCAGGATCAAGTAAGAGTCTTTGTTCACACCCTGCAAACACAAGTCCTTTGCTTTTAACAGGTCCTTCCTTCAGACATCAGTTAATAAACATGTGATCCCAGATGACTCTCCAGACCTCGAGGCTGCAGCAATAACCAGCCTGGACACTGGTATTCATCCAATGACTCCGGCCTGGCACAGTGGACAATGCCACAGCAAACCTGGCACATGTGGAAAAGAGAAATCCCGTGTCCTTTCAATACAGAAGGTGGGGTTGAGAAAGCTCCCTGGGCTGTATCTGCATTTCCAGCACATGGCTGAACATATAGAAAGCATATCCCCAAACTACTTCTCTATACTTCAAATATGACTGGACCCACAGTATCTTTTAATTCAAATTGTAATACAGAAATAGTCTTGGAGAAACCTGTGTAGATTTGTTGCCTTTCTAAAGGGCAAGAGAGATGCAATTTTCTAGCCAATGTCATGTCCAGCAGTCACAACAGCACGACTCACCACTAGGTCTCCAGGCTTCAACTTCTCAGCATCAACCAACCCAATAACAGGCAGGAAATATGTCTAGGGGGAAGGAATCACAGTGAGCAAAACCCAGGCACCCCAGAAGGTCCATTTCTGCACACCTCACACCTAGCTGGGCACAAGGCTCTCACCTGGCGTGTAGAGGTCTTGATCACAGCACACTTGCCCTTTCTCTGGGAATCCAGGTCTATGTTGGCTCCATCCTCCTCCTGGTCGTTGGGGTCAACATCCAGCAGCTGAAAAGCAGAGCAAGAGATTCCATGACAATGTAACCAGGCTAGCAGGACAAACCTCAGGATGAAAGCTTCTAAAGTACACACAAGAGGAAAAAGAAACCTTCCCATCTTCCAGCAGCAGTGCAATCCTGGAAACATTAAAGCCTTCCTATAAAAGTTAATTTCTTCCTCTCCTCATGAAGCACCACACAACAGTGCACAGGAAGACACTGTGAAGATCAGAACAAACCAGCAGCTAATAGCACCAAGTTCTCTTCCCATTAGAGTAGCTCACATAAAGCCATAAGCTTTATAAAACACTGGTACAAGCCAACACCTTTTCTTAAGGGTAGAAAACTATCAGTGTTTTTATCACCCAGACAAGAAGGGGATGAATGACAGAGCAACTGCTCCCATGCCATGCAGCCTCCTGAGCTTGAAGACAAGGATGGTGAACAGTACAGCCCCCCATAACCCAGGAAGAAGTAGTTAATAATCTGCTTCTGCACCTAGATACTCATAAGTCTGTGGGGCCTGATGACATTCACCCAGGAGTACTTGGGGAGCTGTCAGGAGAGCTCACCAAGCCTCTCTCCATCATTTTTCAGAAATCCTGGTCAACAGGGGAGGTACCAGATGGCTGGAGGGTGGCTGATGTGACACCCATCTACAAGAAGGGCCAGAAGGAGGATCTGGGGAACTACAGGCCTGTCAGCCTGACATCAGTACCTAGAAATATTATGGAGAGGATTATCTTGAGTGAGCTCTCATGGCAATTGCAGGGAAGCCAAGGGATCAGGGCCAGCCAGCATGGGGAGATCTTGCCTAACCTGATCTCCTATGACCATGTGACTCACACCTTTAGGACTGGGGTAAGCTGTGGATGTTATCTACTTGGACTTCAGAAAGGCTTTGACACAGCCTCCCACAGTATTCTCTTAGAGAAACTGGTGAATCATGGTATAGACAAATATCCTTTTCACTGGGTTAAAAGCTGGCTGGCCATTCCCAGACAATGGTGATTACCAGGGTAAAATCCAGCTGGCTGCTGGTCACCAGTGATGTCCCTCAGAGATCAGTTTTGGGGCCAGTCTCGTTTGGCATCTTTATTGATGACTTGACTGCAGGGACTGAAAGCACCCTCAGTGAGTTTGCAGACAACACCAAATGGTGTGGGAATGTTGATCTGATTGAGGGCAGGAAGGCTCTGCAGAGGGATTTGGACAGACTTGAGCAATGGGCCAAGGTCAACTGTATGAAGGACAATAAGGCCAAGTGCTGAGTCCTGCACAACTCCTAGCAGTGCTACAGGCTGGGGGAGCAGTGGCTGGAAAGCTGCTCAGCAGAAAAGGAGCTGGGGGTGCTGGTAGACAGCTGGCTGAACATGAGCCAGCGGCGTGCCCAGGTGGCCAAGAAGGCAAACAAGATCCTGGCTTGTATAAGGAACAGCATGGTCAGCAGGAGAAGGGAAGTTATCGTGCCCTTGTACTCAGCTCTCGTGAGGCCTCATCTCCAGTACTGTGTTCAGTTCTGGGCCCCTCATTACAGGAAAGACACTGAGGTGCTGGAACGTGTCCAGGGGAGCTACCAAGCTTGTGAGGGGCTTAAAGAACAAGCTGTATGAGGAGAGGCTGAGAGAGCTGGGCATGTTTAGTTTGGAGAAGAGGAAGCTGAGGGGGAACCTCATTGCCCTCTGCAAAACTACCTGAAAGGAGGTTGTAGAGGGGTGGGTGTTGCCTCTTCTTCTTAGTCACTAATGACAGAACCAGGGGGAATGGCCTGAAGTTGCAGCAGGGGAGGTTTAGATTGGATATTAGGAAGAAATTCTTTTAAGGAGAGAGTGGAACAGCCCGCCTAGGGAGGTGGTTGAATCACCAACCCTGGAGGTGTTTAAGAAAGGAACTGCCAAGGTGCTTCTAAGAGCAGGAATGTAGGGGACTGGGTTTGTTTGTTTTGTTTTTTTTAGGTATGGTTGGACTCGGTGATCTAGGAGGTCCTTTCAAACCATGATTATTCTGTGACATGCACCTGCACGTGACAAACACAACCAACAGAAAAACCAGGAAGCCTTGGCTCCAGGAGCACCAGCAGCTTGGTAAGAGGCCAGACGTGGAGCAGCTGCTGAGTCCTCTGCTCACCCCCTCCCCAGGCCCTGCTGCAGGGCACCCCCCGCTCACCTCGATGACATTAGAGACAAGGTAGGGCAGGGTCTTGTTCACTTTGATCTTCTCACTGTTCTCCTTGATCTTGTCTTTCATGGCCTGAAGCTCGTGGGTCACTCTCAGGACCTCACTCTTCATGATCTGGAATCAGCATGCAGAAGAGAGAGGAACTGAGTATTAAGAAGACTAAGGCAAGACACAACTCATGCATCATTCCAAAAGCAAAGCAGGTACAAAAACAGAAGGCTGAGGAAACAGTGAGAATAAAGGGACCCAGTGTCACTGGATAACCTTGACCAGCCAAGGCATCAGCTCCCAGGGCTGCAGTATGATCTAGAGCAGGACATGGCCTACAGAAGGCAGCTGGGCTTTATTCCTCCATATTCCAGCTCCACAAGTGTGCTTATCCATACCCAGCTCTGTGTTCTGCTGCTGTGAAGGGAGAGCTGTTTGCTGGAACAGACACAAACCCCCTGCACTCAGAGTACCTCAGCACAGAGTCAGAGTGCAGCAATGACCAGGGAATGGCAACACTGAGGCTTGGGACTGCCTGGAGCACCTGTGCAAAGAGAGGTGCCACCACTGCTCCCAGTGCAACACAGGCAAAGAGATGTGCCATTTTGATAAAGCCAAATCAAGACCTACATGTGAGAAACAAACCTGTCAACTGGCTCTGCAGGGGAAAGATACTGGTTATTGTCCTGAAGGAAACCAGTCAGCACTGGAGTAACGTCCCCACAAATAGCAGCCAGGCCCTTTGGAAAACAGTGCAACTCACGGGACAACTCCAGTAGAGGGGTAACCTCAGAGGGTCTCTACTACTCCACCTCTGCTCAAAGCAGGGTCAGCTTTGGCCCTCATGAGGTTGCTCAGGGTTTGCCCAACTGAACCTTGAAAACTCCCAAGGACAGAGACAGTTTCTCTGGAACAGCCTGTTCCACTGCCTGACTGCCCTCACGATTACAAGGTCATCTTCATACTCCTGTGGAACCTCTCATTTTTGCAGTTTATGACTGGTAATGTAGGGTTTGGCTCAGGTTTCAGTAAGAGATAAAACCATTTTATAGGAAAAAAAAGAAACAAACTAAACATATATCTTGAAATAAATCCCTACATCTTTATATTTTAACTTTTCTCAGTCTTTTCCTATTACTGTAGTCAAAGATCTATGAGTGTATGGAGACTGGTGACAAATACTGTCCCTCAGGGGTCCACACTGGCACCACTGCAGTTTAGTGAATCATTAATGACACAGACAGTGGGATCCAGCACCTCAGCAAGTCTGCAGATGACACTGAGCTGAGTGGTGCTGTCAACACACCCAAGGGGCAGGATCCACCCAGAGGGACCTGGACAGGCTGGAGAAGAGAGCCTATGGGAACCTTATGAGGGCTGACAAGGCCAAATGCAAGGTCCTGCACTTGGATGGGGATGAAGGGATGGAGAACAGCCCTGTGGAGAAGTTCTTGAGGGTGCTGGGGAGTGAAAAGATGCATGTTAGCCAGCACCATGTGCTTGCAGCCCAGAAGCCCATGGCACCTAGGGCTGCATCCCCAGCAGTGTGGGCAGCAAGTCAGGGAGGGGATCCTGCCCCTCTGCTCCTAGTGCTCTGGGGAGACCCCCCTGCAGTGCTGGGTCCAGCTCTGGAGTCCTCAGCAGAGACAGGGAGCTGTTGGAGCAGGGCCAGAGGAGGCCATGGCCATGCTGGGAGGGCTGGAACTCAATGTCTAAGGGTAATGCTGTGACACAAATATAACTACAAGACAGCAGCCTGTACAGGACCATACATATATATAAAAAGGCAAAAAATTCACAACACAGTCTAGGAAACATTCCAGGAAAACTGGAATGCATGGCCAGCAGATGGAGAGAGGGGATCCTGCCCCTCTGCCATGGTGAGACCTCATCTGGAATCCTGTGTCCAGCTCTGGAGCCTCCAACACACAAAAGATGTGGACCTGATGGAGGTGGGCCAGAGGAGAGTCATGAAAATGCTCAGAGGGCTGGAGCACCTCTCCTGTGAGGACAGACTGAGAGAGCTGGGGTTGTTCAGCCTGGAGAAGAAGAGGCCCTTGGGGGAACCTTAGCCACCTTCCAGCACCTGAAGGGGGCCTGTAATAAAGCAGGGGAGGGTCTATTCGTAAGGACTTGTAGTGACAGGAGAAGGGGTAATGGCTTTAAGCTACAAAAAGTAATATTTAGGTTAGACATTAGGAAAAATTAATCTGAGGGTGACAGATCACTGGAATGGGCTGCCCAGAGAGTTGGTTGAGGCCCCATCCCTGGAGATATTCAAGGCCAAGCTTCAGGAGGCTCTGAGCAGCCTGACCTAGTTAGAGATGCCCCTGATTATTGCAAGGGGGTTGGACTGGATGACCTTTGGAGGTCCCTTCCAACCCCATACGTTGCTGGAACAAGATAAGATGCTGGAACAGCTCATTCTGGGTGTCATCTCAGAGCATGTGGAGGAAAACATGGTCTTCAGAAGTAGTCAGCATGGATTGACCAGAGGGAAGTCATGTCTGACTAATCTGATAGCTGTCTATGAGGGCATCACTGGATGGATAGATGAAGGAGGGCAGTGGGTGTTTGTCTTGCCTTCAGCAAGGCTTTTGACACTGTCTCCCACAGCATGCTCTCAGGTTAGTGGATTGCAAACTGGCTGACAGAGCTCAGAGGGTTGTGATCAGCAGCACAGAGTCCAGCAGGAGGTCCCTAACAAGTGATGTTCCCCAGGGGTCAGTACTGGGTCCAGTCCTTTCAATATAGTCATCAAAGACTTGGGTGAAGGCCCAGAGTGGAACTTCAGCAAGTTTGCTGCTGACTCCAAACTGGGAGGAGTGGCTGACACAGCAGCAGGCTGTGCTGCCATCCAGAGACACCTGCACAGGCAGGAGAGCTGGCAGGGAGAAACTGAATGAAATTCAACAAGGGCAAGTGAAGGGTCAGTTGTGCTTGTATCAGTACAGGCTGGGGGATGACCTGCTGGAAAGCAGCTCTGTGGAAAAAGTCCTGGGAGTCCTGATGGACAACAGGATGACCTTGAGCCAGTGATGTGCTCTCATGGTCAAGAAGGCCAGTGGCATCCTGGGAGTGCATCAAGAAGAGTATGACCAGCAGGACAAGGGAGGTTCTCCTCCTCCTTTACTCTGTCTGGTTAGGCCACATTTAGAGTATTATTATTATTCAGGACCTGGGGGTCTTCATTGACAATAAACTGAACAGAAGGCAGCAGCAAGGATGGCAAACAGGATCTTTGGCTGCAGCAACAGTGTTAGAGCCCACAAATGAAGAAAAATGATCAGCCCCCTTTACTGAACGCTTGGTAGATCCTGTCTCGAGCACTCTGTCCAGATTTAGCCCTCCCTCTATAACAGACATACACAGACTGGACTGAGTTCAACACAGGGTCACCAAGACAGCCCAGGGGCTGGAGCACAAGCCTCACAGCAGAGGGAAGTGGGCTTGTCTAGCTGGAGAAAAGAACTACTGCTGAAGGTGTCGAGAAGATGGAACCAGACATTTCACAGCAGGGAAATGCAGTGATAGATGAGTGGACAGCAGGGGATAGATGAGTCAACAGTGAAATACTGAAAGAAGAGAGGTTCAAGCTTTATATAAGACAATCTTTACCCTCACGAGGTCAGTTAAGCAGTGGCACAGAAGGCCCAGAGAAGTGGTACAGCCTTTGTCTTTAGAGGCTTTCAGGATCCAACTGGATAAAGCCCTTAGCAGCCTGGGTTACAGCTGACCCTGCTTTGAGCAGGAGGTTGCACTATGGATCTTCTCAAGCCCCTTGAAGTTCAATTACCTGACCATCCTTCCTGGCCCAGGCCATGGAACAGACTTCCCTCCCCTGGACAGTCTCATGCACCCAGGCTCTACAGCACAGTGGTCCCCTCAGCTTCCTTAGTTAAAGAACACAGAACGAGGGGCGATGGCTTCAAGTTGCACCAAGGGAAATTTAGGTTAGATATCAGGAAGAATTTCTTTCCAGAGAGGGT